>JAWWNI010001125.1:712500-977350 GCA_034642065.1 Darevskia nairensis | reverse complement strand
TGGCGAATCTGATTTGCTTCCTTCCCTCCCTAAAGGAAACCGATGAAGCGGTTGGGGTTTTTTTTTTGGTGGGGGGTGGGAGGAGATGTGGATTTCAAGGTATCTGGGGGTGGAAAGTGGCTGGCTGACTCTGGAGGCCCTCTGCACACGCTCTCGTGTCTTGGGCTCACCCATATGCCAAAGCTTCCTACTCTGATATACAAACAGGTTTTGTTTCCCTCCCACCCTCAGTTTCTAGGCTCCGGCAGGTTTTCCGCATATATGTGCAAATATATTGCAAAGGCAGTAGGGGTGTAGTGGTTAGAGTTTCTGGCCAGGACCCGCAAGAGCAGAGTTCAAATCCTCTGCTCAGCCATGAAGGCTACTGGGTGTGGCTTTGGGCTAGCCAATCTAACCTACTTTCCTTTCTTGAGACCTGCGGGTATGGGGCAGTATGCAAATTTAATTAATAATAATAATAATAATAAAGACTTCACGGGGTTGTTGTGAGTATAAAATGGAGAGGGGGAGAACTACAGTATATAACCCACCTGGATGTCCTTGGAGAAAAGGTGGGGTATAAATCAAATTTGGGGGGGGGCTGTTCTGAAAAGTGGGGCCACACCAACCCTTCGCTGCTCAATAATTGTTTTGTTAAAGGTATGTTCATAATATTGAAGCTGGTAATAATGCCATCCTCCTTCTCTAAACCAGAGTTGGGACAAACTGTGGCCTGCCAGATTTTGCTGAACTAAAGCTGCCACCATCCCTGACCATTGAGCATGCTGGCTGATGGAAGTTGAAAATCCAATATCTCCTCTCCTCCTGCTCCCCCCCCCCCCAATTCCCATTACTCTTAACATAATGCACATTCTTGGACTCGTAACAGGTTTTGTGGCCTGACCAAAGGGGAGTTGACCAGTGGCACTGCCTGCAGATATATATATGGTTTCACCAATGGATGAAAATAAATTGCTAATCTAGTCTCAATGCATGTTTGGGCTGGAGGGAAGATGGGAATTGAACCTTTGGTGTAGTCCTGGACGGCTCAGAGAGGAGAGAAAGAAGATTCCACCTAAACATTAGGAAGAATTTCTTGACAGTAAGAGCTGTTCGACAGTGGACTTTGCTGCCAAGGAGTGTGGTGGAGTCTCCTTCCTTTGAGGTCTTTAAGCAGAGGCTTGACAGCCACCTGTCAGGAATGCTTTGATGGTGTTTCCTGTTTGGCAGGGGGTTGGACTGGGTGGCCCTTGTGGTCTCTTCCAACTCTATGATTCTATGAGAGATGGCAAGCAGGAGGAGCAAGATCTTCTCCAAGGGTGGGGCTTCTTATATTTCTGATTTTGAAACTCAAGGCCTGCTAAAAAAAAAAAAAAAAAGGCTTATAAGGAAAGCCTCAGTACCATTTGACTGTTGATAAGCTTACCTGAAGGCAGCCCTGTTTAGGGAAGTTTTTAACTTGTGATTTTGATGTATTTTAATGTTTGTTGGAAGCCGCCCAGAGTGGCTGGGGAGACCCAGCCAGATGGGTGGGGTACAAATAAAAATATTATTATTATTATTATTATTATTTAAGCTTGCAGCTTTAGTCAGATGATCCAATTGCCCTTTATCCAGGGCAGTTCTGATTTTATTTTTAATTTCAGGCTTGTGTAGTCTGGCTTTCCTTAGCAGCAAAGAGATTTGAAAAGGCAACCGATGTGGTCCCAAGCCAAGCAAACAAACTGATGTAATTTACAGGAACTGAGAGCTTGTGTCTAGCCTATTGGGGGGGCGGGGTTGCTGTTATTTGCAAAAATAAGATTGGGAGGAGTCTGGTGGGAGGTGTCTATGGTGGAAGAAAAAGAAAAGTGCCGACCTGATCTGTATTTAACTACAGTTCATAGAATCATAGAATCATAGAGTTGGAAGAGACCACAAGGGCCATCCAGTCCAACCCCCTGCCAAGCAGTTAGTGCAGGGGTCCCCAGACTAAGGCCTGCGGGCCGGATGCGGCCCAAGGGGCTCATTTATCCGGGCCCCGGCAACCCCCGCTGCCGCCGCCCGCTCTTACCAGCACAGCTGCCCACTTTCGGGTCGGTGGAGCGCCGGAAATAGCTTGTCTGTGTGCGCAAGCGTAATTTCCAGCGCACTTCCGGGTCTGCAGAGGCCTGTGCGCACACGCACAAGCTCTTTCCGGTACTCTGCCGACCCGAAACTGCCGGAAATAGCGTGTGGGCACACGCTCCGCCGCCCTCCGGCCCGCTGCGCTATCGGTGCTGGAGGAACCAGCCCGAGGCCAGGTAACTTTGGGGACCCCTGAACTAGTGTTTTGCATGCCACCCTTGAACAGCTGTCCATGGAGGCGCAGGTCAATTCTGTGTCTAGGGCAGCTGTCTACCGGCTGCATCTGGTACTCCATCTGCTCCTACATGGGTGCATCTCCTTTAAATTGGAGCCCTTTGGCAAGTCGGTTGCAGATCATAGAATTTTAGAGTGGGAAGGGACCACGGGGGCCATCTAGTCCAACCCCCTGCAATGCTGGAATCTTTTGCCAAACGTGGGACTCAAACCCGTGCCCCTGATAATAAGAGTATCAGGCTCTACTGGCTGAGCAGGTATGGAGTTCCACTGATGGCCTGGCAACTCCTTTAGCGTGAGGAAGGAGTAATGGGATGAAAGGCAGCCCAGGGCTTGGGGGCGGGGGGGGGGGGAAACCCTTGCTGATCTGTGGAAGTTCTCCTAGCCTGAGGCCTGGAGGTTTCCACCCACTCAACCCTCACATCTCTGTTCCACTCTCTGCAGCTTCATCAGCTCAGACATTGGACCAGATCTTTTTTTGGCTGGCTCTTGTGGTTTGAGCTGACATTCTGGTTTCCTGGAGCAGCAGTGACATTTCTTGGTGGGGAAGGGGCAGCGCTGGCGTCAGTTGGCTGAGCAGCGAATGCGGATTTGCACTTGGGCTAATTTCCACTACGTTTCGGCTCCATCTCAAAGGCTCCGTCGGACTTGCAGTGTCGCTTCCCAGTTAGGCAGCCTCACTCAAGGAGGCTAGAAAACAGGCATGGCCTGCGGAGGATTTTGAGGGCCAAATAGAGGGACCTGGTGTGCGGCATTTGGCCCCCGGGCCTGTGTTTCTCCACCCATTCTCTGTAGGCCTAGACATTGGGCTGTGAGATTGCAGGGGGTTGGTCTAGATCAGTGTTCCCCAACCTTGGGCCTCCAGCTGTTTTCGGACTACAATTCCCATCATCCCTGACCACTGGTCTTGCTAGCGAGGGATGATGGGAGTTGTAGTCCAAAAACAGCTGGAGGCCCAAGGTTGGGGAACACTGGTCTAGATGACCCCTGGGGGTCGCTTCCAACTTTGTGATTCTTACAGAACACCCCGGTGCTTCCTCTAGGTGTTGCTGGGCTCCTCAGCTTTCATCATCCCCAGCCACTGTTACAAGAATTTTAAGGACTTATATATATATATATAATAGATGTTCATTAATGTACCAAGCAAACACATACAAATATGTAAACCACGTGTCTGAAACCCACAGAAAAGTTGTCGTTTAGTCGTGTCTGACTCTTCGTGACCCCATGGACCAGAGCACGCCAGGCACTGCCTCCCGCAGTTTGGTCAGACTCATGTTGGTAGCTTCGAGAACACTGTCCAACCATCTCATCCTCTGCTGTCCCCTTCTCCTTGTGCCCTCCATCTTTCCCAACATCAGGGTCTTTCCCAGGGAGTCTTCTCTTCTCATGAGGTGGCCAAAGTTTTGGAGCCTCAGCTTCAGGATCTGTCCTTCCAGTGAGCACTCAGGGCTGATTTCCTTCAGAATGGACAGGTTTGATCTTCTTGCACTCCATGGGACTCTCAAGAGTCTCCTCCAGCACCGTAATTCAAAAGCATCAATTCTTCGGCGATCAGCCTTCTTTATGGTCCAGCTCTCACTTCCATACATCACTACTGGGAAAACCATAGCTTTAACTAAAGGGACCTTTGTCGGCAAGGTGATGCACTGAAACCATTTTCTCTCTCCCAAAATGACCTCAAATATTTCTCTGCAAGGTCGAAGGAAATGGGAAATCTCCCCATTGTCTCTTTCACAAATCCTGTCTTGAGGGCACATTTAAGATATGTGGTGTGAGCCTTGTGACCTGGATTCAGGAATTGAGTAACAAAAGAGTGGCCAGGATGCCCAGGTAATCCTATCAGGTAACCTGGCAGACAGGAAGAAACAACACACCCAGATTTTACACCCCTTCTGTGATACATGTATGATGTTTCTGGGGGGTGGTCTCTTGTGGGGTTATGTCAGATGAAGCAGAGGCTTTCTACAGATTTGCAATAATAATAATAATAATAATAATAATAATAATTGATTATTTATACCCCGCCTATCAGGGACCCAGGTGGCACTGTGGGTTAAACCACAGAGCCTAAGACTTGCTGATCAGAAGGTCGGTGGTTCGAATCCCCGCGATGGGGTGAGCTCCCGTTGCTCGGTCCCAGCTCCTGCCCACCTAGCAGTTCGAAAGCACGTCAAAGTGCAAGTAGATAAATAGGTACCGCTCCGGCGGGAAGGTAAACAGCGTTTCTGTGCGCTGCTCTGGTTCGCCAGAAGCGGCTTAGTCATGCTGGCCACATGACCAGGAAGCTGTACGCCGGCTCCCTCGGCCAGTAAAGCGAGATGAGCGCCGCAATCCCAGAGTCGGACACGACTGGACCTAATGGTCAGGGGTCCCTTTACCTTTACCTTTTTACCCCGCCTATCTGGGTAAGGGGCCCCAAAGCATCATCTAGTCCAGCGCAGGAACCACAGCTTAAAAATCCCTTTCTGTGATGTGGAAAGCTTGAAAACACGCCTGTCTTAAAGACAACAGAAACAAGCTCTTCTTGTACTGTATGTATCTGGGAGAGGGGGGAAGACACCCACAATGAAAAATACCTTCAGAACCACAAATCTGGGCTGTGTGACCCAGATTTCTGGCTCTTTCCAGCTCGGCTTGCTTTTCGAAGAGCTGGGGCCTTTTGTGTGTTTAGAAGGATTTATGTTCATTTTTAATGGGGCAGGGAGGGGGGAGAGACCTGCTGTGTAAACGGGTTCCCGCTGCCTCCTCCCTGCAAGATCAACTCCAATCGTAAATACAGTCCAAAGTCTTGTTCCTATTGTCTCTGGCGAAGTCACGAGTTGGTTGTGACTTGTTTTAACCTGGGAGGAGGCTGGAAGAAGCAATCCTTAGCTCATCTTCTTAATTCTTGGATTTTTTGTTCGATGCTTGCACACCTTATCTTGAGAATTGTGTTGTCTCTGGTTCCCCCTTTTAACTATTGCCTGGTTTTTAAAATACACCAAGAAAAAAACACACACCAAGAACTCTGGCCAATATAAGTTTCAATAGTGGGAATAATCCCTACTCGCAACTCAATGGTAAGTTATGACAAAAACTGATCCATTCAGGTACATATATTCAAACAGATTTCAAACTCAGAGATTCAAACTCTAACAGAGATTACAAACTCAAAATCACAAAGATGTGTACAGCTCAATAATGCATACAGTATTAGGGATAAAAGTCTTTGAATAGAAATAAGTTCATATCAGTCAATAGTCAGGTTTGATCTGAAGATCTTAGTTTCAAATATAGAGCAGGAGTCAGAAGTCAATTATGGATCAGAAACCAGGGCACGGCCCCGTTCCGATGTATTCACCTTCATCAGCTAAGTTTTAAGGGGTCGTATAAGTTTGGAGAAATCGTATTAATTTATCCTGTTATTTTCTACGTTTCTCAGAGATAACAACTAAGTGTGTGAAGATCAACGTGTATCTTGAACTTTTCTGTGCGTTCCAGATACACGTTGATCTTCACACACTTAGTTGTTATCTCTGAGAAACGTAGAAAACTTAGCTGATGAAGGTGAATCTGTTTTGAGTTTGTAATCTCTGTTTGAATATATGTACCTGAATGATCAGTTTTTGTCATAACTTATCATTGAGTTGCAAGTAGGGATTATTCCCACTGTTGAAACTTATATTGGCCAGAGTTCTTGGTGTGTGTGTTTTTTTTTCTTGGTACTTTTTTTAAATGGACATTCAGCTCCAATTGCATTTTTTAAAAATAAAAGGGCCCTGGCAGATGGTGCTTTTTGTTTTGGTGTCATTTATCGGGGATCTCTTGACCACTTCTGCATCCATAAAAGTCCCACTTCAAGTACCTGTGTCTCAGGAACCCTGACTTTAAGCCTGCCTTAAAAGTCTTGGAGATGCACTGGCAGGTTTGGGTGAGGATTAAAGCTCACGCATAACGTTATGACTTTCCTCCACCAGAAAGTACTGTGTATGTACCAAGCCATTTGTCCATCTAGCTCAGGCATCCCCAAACTCTGCCCTCCAGATGTTTTGGGACTACAACTCCCATCATCCCTGGCTAACAGGACCAGTGGTCAGGGATGATGGGAATTGTAGTCCCAAAACAGCTGGAGGGCCGAGCTCAATACTGTCAACACTGATTGGCAGCAAGCAGCTCTTGAGGATTTCAGGCAGGGGAGCAAGCCGAACCCAATCAATCAATCAATCAAATATTTATTATGGTCATAGACCAGCATAAGTAGGGTGGGGTACATTCATTTAAAATCTGTCAAACGTTTTGGAAAGCTAAAATTATTAAAACAGAAGGCATATATAAAAGACTATAAGAATCTAAAAGAAGGGTTAGGAGCATTAAACAGATACGGAAGAGCGTAAAAGGCTAGTATATAATAGGCTATGGCTATCAATTTACAAAACACTGATATGAGTGTTCATTAAATCTAGTTTGTGGCACAGGTCATCATCCGACAAATTTTGGAGTCGAACAACATCTAGAGAGCCGTAGGTCTTAGGGATGCCATATTTCAAGCAGTGAATATCCTCCTGAGAGTCTCCATGGGCTCTTGGCTGCTGTGTGTTGAAGCATGATAGCAAAGTTAAGCGAGTCATCGGCTGACGGAAGAGGAAGAACTCTCCTCTGCAAGGAAGAAATGAAAGTTGCAGGTTGTAGAGCCTGGGTATTCTCAGCCTTGTGACCAGAGAGTTTCCCCTTGCTCATCTGTTCATGGAGCTGTTTTTAAAGGCGCTTCTGTACCGCAGCTCATCAACATGTGTGCATGTGAAATGGGGAAATTGACAAGGGCACAACCTTAACTATCAAAGCATCTTGAGTGAAGCAGCTGGTACTGTGATAAATCTTCCAGTCTCCCCACAGAGTAGCTGTCTTGTGGCAAGTTTGAGTTCGGCAGAACACTTCATAAGATTTCTTTATTGTCATTGTACAAGTACAACGTTGTACAAGTGCAACGAAATTGAATGCTATCCCATAAAAACAGCACAAAACCCCCCACACATTTTCAGCCACACATGCACATACATACACACCCATCACAACTCTCCAAGGTCATATCTAGTTACAGCATTTAAGATGGTTATAGCTCTTGGGTAGAAACTATTCTTGAGGATCTCTTTGGGAGCAGACAGGCGCTTAAAAAGGAGGAGGGTCAAAAGGGTGCTTAAAAAGGAGGAGGGAATCATCGAATTGTAGAGGGACCCTGCGGATCATCTGGTCCAACCCGCTGCAATGCCAGAATATGTCCCATACGGGGATCGAACCTGCAACCTTGGCATTATCGGCACCACACTCTAACCAACTAAGCTATAGTACAAACCGAGTGGCAAGGAAAGTTGACTTTGGTCTGTAAACTACGCAGACTGAATGTGTGCATAATTTGGGTTAATTAGCAAGACATTTGAGTCCCACTCCACCCACCTTACAGTGTGGCAACACCTGTTTAGGGAAGTTTTTAATGTGTGATATTTTAATGTATTTTAGTGTTTGTTGGAAGCCGCCCAGAGTAGAGTGGCTGGGGGGACCCGGCCAGATGGGCGGGGTACAAATAATAAATTATTATTATTATTATTATATTTATTATTATATTTATTATTATATTTATTATTATTTATTATAACACTTTGGAACTCCCTGCCTGTTGACAAAAGCATATTTTGTTTAGCCAACCCCATCCTAAAATATGTAGAATTTTGGCGTGTGTTTTAATCTGCTTTTAGTTTATTGCTGATTTTGCTTATTTTTGGAATGTTTTGAATAGTCTTTTACCCCCCCCCCCCGATAATTTTACTGTTTTCTTATTTTTGTAAAATTCAGTAGTAAGCAGAACAATTTAGTGGATTGCAGTGGAACTTCCCCACTGAACTTCCCAGAGCCCTCCCGCTGTTAATTTTAATATTTCACTCGCTAGTCCCACTTCCTTAAAAGCAGTGGGGAAGTTAGAGGCAGTGGGAATGAGGTTTACGTGTTCCATTTAGTGTTGAAACTTTTAAAACATGCTTCATAACCAGGCTGGTGTCTCTCTGGCTTGCTCTCGGTGCAATTCAGCAAAAAGTGACGGCCGGTTTTCCTGCGTGTGACTTGGGTTCTGAGATAATGCAAAACCCAAGATGCTTCAGCTGATCTCTTGAGTTGCAAAATGTGTTTGCCTGTCTTTAGATAAGAGACTGTCTGCCCCAAGAGAGACCTGCAAACACCATCTCCTCCTTTCCCTTACATCAGACAAGCAAGATCACAGCTTCTCCTGTGCGCAAAGAGATTCTGTGCTGACTGATCACTAGTGCACTTGATAGAATCCTAATCTGATTCAGAGGACAGCTGACTGGTCAAAACCAAATACCATTTCAGAGGTGATGTTAGTCTAGTTATCTCCGAGGCTTGAAATCTGTTTGGGCCATACTGTTTTCTGGCGGAGGCTTGCTAAACTAAATGATCCTTCCCTACCAGTGTTAGAAACTCAGACATATAAGCTAGGTGCCATGTGGGTCCTTAAACCAAGGTTTTGTTGTTGTTTAGTCGTGTCCGACTCTTCGTGACCCCATGGACCAGAGCACGCCAGGCACTCCTGTCTTCCACTGCCTCCCGGAGTTTGGTCAGACTCATGTTGGTAGCTTCGAGAACACTGTCCAACCATCTCGTCCTCTGTCGTCCCCTTCTCCTTGTGCCCTCCATCTTTCCCAACATCAGGGTCTTTTCTAGGGAGTCTTCTCTTCTCATGAGGTGGCCAAAGTATTGGAGCCTCAGCTTCAGGATCTGTCCTTCCAGTGAGCACTCTGGGCTGATTTCCTTCAGAATGGATAGGTTTGATCTTCTTGCAGTCCATGGGACTCTCAAGAGTCTCCTCCAAGGTTTACAGGTTACCAAAACAAAATGTCTAGTTATCATTTGGGGGGCAAGATAGCTCTGAAGTCTTAATTTTCTCTGTAAATAATTTCCCCCCAAAAAATAATAATATAAGGATAGAAAAACCCAAACCACCATCTAACATTTATACTTCTAATCAAAAAATCCTACTATTTTACAAACCTTCTTTTGGGGCTCTTTAAACCTCAAGACTTCCTTCCACCCCCTTCTACTGGTTCTTTATATCTTACATCATTCTCTGCATTTTGTTATCATTTTTATCCACTTGTTAACACCTTTACTTTCTCTAATTCTTTACTACCGTACTGACAGGTGCTTAATCTAAACCTGCCAGTGTACCAGCTTGTTTACAGTATTTCTGCACATAAGCAATAAATTTTCTCCATTCTTTTTTAAACTTCTCATTGTCAGAGTCTCTTGAGTTTTGCCGTCAGTTTTACCATTTCTGCATAGTCCGTAAGTTTTATTTGCCATTCTTCTGTTGTTGGCAACTGTTCTTCTTTCCATCTTATCTTTCAAATGTGAGCTTATTTTTTTAACTGTGATTGAAATTATCAGTTAAACATCTGGCTAGTTTAGATGACAACCTTGAGTTAAGGAAAGAGCTGTGAGAAGTTAAAGTAGAAAAGTCACTTGATCTAGGGACAGCCCACAAATCTATTGGCCTATTCCTACAGGAGGTGGAATTAGTGTCTCAAAACCAGGGGTCAGCAAACTTTTTCAGCAGGGGGCCGGTCCACTGTCCCTCAGAGCTTGTGGGGGGCCGGACTAAATTTTGGGGAGAAAATGAACAAATTCCTATGCCCCACAAATAACCCAGAGATGCATTTTAAATAAAAGCACACATTCTACTCATGTAAAAACACTGATTCCTGGACTGCAGATTGCACGATGCTTTTTTAATATCAATGAACTGAGATGTCTGGCTGGTCAATAGCCCCAAGACGGATGGCTGCAGTATGCAAAACCACCCGCAAGCAAGATAGCATTAGCCAAAAAGTTGCATGTCCATAATTACTTGTAGCATTTATATGCTCTTTTTAAAAGAGTGATGTGCAGCTTTCTTGTTTGTTCGTATTTGGCAGTTTATCATAGTCCTGCAACTTAAATTTGCTTCCACTCTTTTCTCCCACCCTTACCCCTCTTAGGGTTCCAGTCTCCAAAATGTGGCGGTCCGTGGTATCTCTGTGTCTCCTGGTGGTCCTTACGGGCGCTCGCAATGTCCCCATCTTCCCCCCTCTCTCTCACGACATGGTCAACTACATCAATAAGTTGAACACTACCTGGCAGGTAAGTACCAACCTTTGGCTGGCCAGTTGGGATGGCGGATGACACTGGCAGGAGAAGGAGGTCTTAATCTGCCCACTGGGATGACAGCAAGGCAGACGGTCCCATTCCTGAGCTTTTTTTTTTTTTTACCTCTCAACCGGTGAAGGCCGGTCCATTGGGTTGGGTGGCGCACTGCCTCAACGGACTCTTACCTGTCTTCAGTGCACCTTTTCTGCCTTCTTCCTTGCAACTGGTCCAGGAAGAAGCTGCCTGTTCGCTTCCTCCTCTTCCTGTGGCTCAGTGTTGCTTTTGTAGAACTCTTAGGAGAGGGAGAAAACGCCAGAATTCGGCCACATTCACACCATGCATTTAAAGGAATACCTTGCCACTCTTAAGCAGCCAGTTCTCCCCCGGCCCCCAAAGAATTCTGAGAGCTGTACAGGGCCGGGTTTAGGTTTGATGAGGCTCTAAGCCAGTGTTTCTCAACCCTGTGCCTCCATATGTTTTTGGCCTACAACTCCCATCATCCCTAACCACTGGTCTTGCTAGCGAGGGATGATGGGAGTTGTAGGCCAAAAACATCTGGAGGCACAGGGTTGAGAAACACTGCTCTAAGCTACTGAAGGTAATGGGGCCCTTTATATGTCCAGCTGTCCTTTGTCAACAACAAATTGTTGCTTTTTTGTGTTGAATGTATGCTACATGGTAATTTATGGATCTTATAGGTATCTCAAGCCATGCAAGCAGTCCATGCAGAATGTCGGCACCCTATATATAGAAAGGAGCAAACCAGTGATATTTTAGGGAGCTGGCTAGCAGGCAGGGACCATGACTTACATCATAGGAGCCTACACAACGCAAAACACTGCTGCTGTATGCAGTTTTTTATTTTATTTGTTTTTTTATCTTATATTTTGGAAATGTATATCTGGGTTTATTTTTCTTTAATTTTTTTTTGGGGGGGCCCAAGAGAGTGGGGCACTAAGATATAGCTTGTTTAGCTTATATGTAAATCCAGCACTGCAGCTGTAGTTTAAAGGTGCTGAGAATGGTTGAGAGACCCGTTCTCTCCCCCCCCCCCTCAAGAGAGCTGCAGTTCTCAGCATGGTTTATCAGTTAATCTCTCTTCCCTGGGAACTCTTGGACATGGTGCATGTATCTGGCAATAGTAGAGAAAGTGATTCCATAGATAATTCTGGAGAACCACTTAACACTTGGTTTCCAGTTATGTATGTAGGTATCTATTTATTTCATGAAATTTACACACCACTGAGTTGTTTAAAAAACAACAACCTCAAAGTGGTTTACAAAAAAGGTAAATCAATAGTTACCAATAATAGTTTAGGACAGGGGTGGCCAACTCCCAAGAGACTGCGATCTACTCACAGTTAAAAACAGGCAGTGATCTACCCCATTTTGGGGGGTTCAGGTTGTTGAGCTTTTTTTAGGGAGGAAAGCCTGTTTTTTAGAGGTTCAGGTCAAAGTTGAGCTTCTTTGAGGGGAGCCAGTGATCTACCACAGACGTCCAGTGATCTACCAGTAGATCACGATCTATCTGTAGGACATTCAAAAAAGTTTGTTCTTGGTATAAGCTTTCGTGTGCATGCAGTGGTATCTGAAGAAGTGTGCATGCACACGAAAGCTCATACCAAGAACAAACTTAGTTGGTCTCTAAGGTGCTACTGGAAGGAATTTTTTTATTTTATTTTGTTTTGACTATGACAGACCAACACGGCTATCTACCTTTAACTGGGTTCCAAGTTGCTCCACAACTAAGCCGTTTGAGAACCAAGGTACCACTGTACAATCATGCTTCTGTCTTTTCTTAAAGGCTGGGCACAACTTCCACAATGTGGACCTGAGCTATGTGAAAAAGCTGTGTGGCACATTCCTGCATGGCCCCAAACTACCAGAAAGGTGAGTTTTCTGTTCCTTACCTCTGGATGCTTAAGGCTGCAAGCGTTTCCTGTAACTCTGGACTTCTCCATTCAGTTTCCAGACACAGGACTAGCCTGCTTTTTAATGAGGACGATGCTTCAGATGTTAAGTGGAACAAAATATGGATTCCATATTGTCAAAATGTGAAATGGATTTAATAAATGCAGTAATATCCCTTTGGGGGTTCCTTGCTATTCCTGACCCCTCCCATCTTCTTAAATCGCTGCCGGAGGGACGTGGTCACGCTTTGCATGCAAAAGATTCCAAGATCAACCCCTGCCATCCCATAGTTGATGCTTTGTCTCAGAACCCTGCAGAGCTGCTGCCAGTCAGTGTAGACAGTACTGAGCTAGATGGACCAATGGTTTGACATAGTGTGTTGGGAAAATATTGAGATTCAATACCCTGGAACCACTGACAGAGCTTTGCCATTTTCTGAAACTCGCTGGCCCTGCAACGCCCAAATAAACATGTTGTTTGACTGACAATTGGATTCTGGGTCTTATTTGACATCCAAGCTGAACCCACAGAATATTGGGTATTGAATCCCAATATTTCCCCAACGGGTCTATGGTGGTTTCCTATATTCCTAACCTTTGGGGTGGGGAACAGACTGCGTGTTTTCTGGGCTTTTTGGATTACTGGGTACTTGGCATGGGAGAGACTTGCAAAACAGGTTTATATCGGTGGCAGCTGATAATCTAACAGAAAACATTTTGCTAACCTATGAAGCAGCAGTTTATCTCAGCAACTTCATGTTCTGAGTTCTGAGTCTTATCACCAGTATGGGTGGGTTTTTTTACTTATTTTTATTAACATAATTTTCATACTCTCTTACTTGATAGAAAACATCTACGCAGTGTGGAAATAAATCTTAAAATGATCTTTTAGAAACAGCAAGCATGCAAGTTCACAATTTTATTGAAATATAAATAACATTGGAAAATAGCAATGTTATTCTGAAAAGTTTTAAATAAACAATAAAAACACTAACCTAAATGAAAAGAGAGAGAGAGAAATACAAAGTCCTCTTTAAGAGGTAGATCTTAATTTGTCCCACACAGAGAGAGGTGGACCCTCCTAGCTCTCTTCTCCTCCCTCCCACCCTGGCAGAAATTCCCTTCCCTGCCTCTCACAAAAGGGTCCTTCATCAACTAGCTAATTAAAACTAATTTTATTCTGTGAACCATCCTGAGATCTTATTATGAAGGACAGGCATATAAAATTAATAAATAATAATAATAACCTACCATTACCTTCATTTAAGGGGACGCGGGTGGCGCTGTGGGTTAAACCACAGAGCCTAGGGCTTGCTGATCAGAAGGTCAGTGGTTCGAATCCCTGCGACGGGGTGAGCTCCCCTTGCTCGTGTTAGGATTTTAGCCTAACCTCTGATGCTACAGCTAGATGACTCGGAATCTGTACGCCGGCTCCCAGCCAATAACGCGAGAGTCATCCGCGACTGGACCTAATGGTCAGGGGTCCCTTTACCTTTACCTTCATTTTAAAAAAAACCACCAACTGCCTATAATAAAATTGGGCGTTTCAAAATGCATGATAAAATCACAAGCCAGCGTAAGCTTGTTGAAATGAAAGAAGGGTTGAAAACAATACAGAGAATGGGTCTGCCTGATGTTAAAGGGTTGAGAGTTTAAAATGAGTTATTGAATGAAATCTGGATCTCTCTCTCTCACACACACATTCATTTATTCATGAGGACTAGCATCCCTGTTCTAAAGGCAGATTCCATATGCAAAAGTGCATTGTTAATAGTATTCTTCCCCCTCCCCAATTTTTATATATACTTTCCGCATTTACAATTGTTTTTCTCAAGTACAAAACCAATACAGTACATTAATCGCCAGCTTCCCTTCCCCCTGCTTCCATGGTTCATTCTAGTTTCCTCATTGCTGCTGCATATTCCAATTGCCCCCTATTCCCTTTTCAAGAGGGCATTGTTTAAAATCTTGGCTGGACTTGGTGTGGGGCGTCTTCCTGATTCACGTCTTGATCCGGAAAAAGAAGGAATGCCCAGAACGTTAATCTGTCGCTCCTCTTTCCGCACTCCCAATTTTGAAATGCAAAATAGGATTGGATTTTCCGACGACCTGGCCTTGCCTGACAGCTTCGACTCGCGGCAGCAGTGGCCAAAGTGCCCGACCATCGGTGAGATCAGAGACCAGGGATCTTGTGGTTCCTGCTGGGTAAGACAGAGTTTTAAAGCCTCCCCTTTGCCAGGGTATGAATTGGGGGGCTCCACATCTGCTACTGACTGCTAACAGATAGAGGTTGAATCCTGACAAGACAGAAGTACTGTTCTTGGGGGACAGGGGGCAGGCTGGTGTGGGGGACTCCCTGGTCCTGAATGGGGTAACTGTGCCCCTGAAGGACCAGGTGCACAGCCTGGGAGTCATTTTGGACTCACAGCTGTCCATGGAAGCGCAGGTTAATTCTGTATCCAGGGCGGCTGTCTACCAGCTCCATCTGGTACGCAGGCTGAGACCCTACCTGCCCCCAGACTGTCTCTCCAGAGTGGTGCATGCTCTAGTTATCTCCCACTTGGACTACTGCAATGCGCTCTACGTGGGGCTACCTTTGAAGGTGACCCGGAAACTGCAACTAATCCAGAATGCGGCAGCTAGACCGGTGACTGGGAGTAGCCGCCGAGACCACATAACACCGGTCTTCAAAGACCTAAATTGGCTCCCAGTACGTTTCTGAGCACAATTCAAAGTGTTGGTGCTGACCTTTAAAGCCCTAAACGGCCTCGGTCCTGTATACCTGAAGGAGCGTCTCCACCCCCATCGTTCAGCCCGGACGCTGAGGTCCAGTGCCGAGGGCCTTCTGGCAGTTCCCTCACTACGAGAAGCCAAGTTACAGGGATCCAGGCAGAGGGCCTTCTCGGTAGTGGCACCCGCCCTGTGGAACGCCCTCCCTTCAGATGTCAAAGAGAGCAACAACTACCAGACCTTTAGAAGACATCTCAAGGCAGCCCTGTTTAGGGAGGCTTTTAATGTTTAATAGATTATTGTATTTTAATGTTCTGTTGGAAGCCGCCCAGAGTGGCTGGGGAAACCCAGCCAGATGGGCGGGGTATAAATAATAAATTATTATTATTATTATTATTATTTTATTATTATTAATTATTTTTATTACTGACATCCTTCTGTCCTTCCTTCCTTCTTTGGCCATGTTTTACCACTAGTTTTGGAGGCAGCAACACCTCTGAATACCAGTTTCTGGAAACTGCTTTAACGTTCTGTTAAAATGCTTTGTAGAAGCAAATTTCATAGCAATGAACGGATATGGTTTGAGACAAAGGTTCGCGCATGAATCAGTGGGGAAGCATGGAGCGGGCTGGTCTTGTGTGTGGCACAATATGATCACTGCGCTGTTGTACCATTTATATTTATATTTTTTTTGGAAAGCCTTTTAATACAATTACTCGGTGTGTATACAGTCCAGGCAAAGCTGAAGTTCTTTTTATAAAGTTCCACAGATCTGAATCGGAGAGGAATAAGCACCTTCTTAATGTTTCCTAATAAGAATGAGTGGTGCTTTTAAAAAGTGCTCAGTTATGCTTGGAATGTATCCTACCTATGCAAGCAGCATATACAGTGGTACCTTGGTTCTCAAACTTAATTCATTCCGGAAGTCCGTTCTAAAACCAAGGCATACTTTCCCATAGAAAGCAATGCAAAATGGATTAATCCATTTCAGACTTTTAAAAACAACCCCTAAAACAGCAATTTAACATGGATTTTGCAATCTAACGAGACCATTGATCCATAAATGAAGGCAGCCCTGTTTAGGGAAGTTTTTAATATTTAATGCTGTATTGTTTTAATATTTGACTGGAAGCCGCCCAGAGTGGCTGGGGAAACTCGGCCAGATGGGTGGGGTAAAAATAATAAAATTATTATTATTATTATTATAAAATGAAAGCAATAATCAATGTAAAAAGGTAAAGGGACCCCTGACCATTAGGTCTAGTCGCGGACGACTCTGGGGTGGCGGCGCTCATCTTGCTTTATTGGCCGAGGGAGCCGGCGTACAGCTTCCGGGTCATGTGGCCAGCATGACTAAGCCGCTTCTGGCAAAACCAGAGCAGCACACGGAAATGCCGTTTACCATCCCCGCCAGAGCGGTACCTATTTATCTACTTGCACTTTGACGTGCTTTCGAACTGCTAGGTTGGCAGGAGCAGGGACCGAGCAACGGGAGCTCACCCCGTCGTGGGGATTCGAACCGCTGACCTTCTGATCGGCAAGCCCCAGGCTCTGTGGTTTAGACCACAGCGCCACCCGCGTCCCTTAATAATGAATGTACTGTACTATAAAATAAATAAGACAGTATTGTAGATGATTAAAAAAAAATATTTCCTGCACTGATGATAGTCATTGTTTGGATGGGGGGGCTTTTATCCCTTTCTGCAGTCACACAATCGATCAGTAGCTGACTGGGTTCCACACAGTCACAAAAACAAATTAACTGAAAAAGCCTCCAAAACAAAACCACAAAATAAAATAGCAAAAACGAAAGCGCCCAATTTAATCCATTCCAGAAGTCTGTCTGACTTCTGGAATGTTCGAAAACCAAGGCACAGCTTCTGATTGGTGCAGGTGCCCCGGAAACAATAGCCGACAGCCCCATCGGACGTTCGGCTTCCGAAAAACATTCGAAAACCGGAACACTTACTCCCGGGTTAACGGCGTTTGAGAACCAAAGTACGTACCGTACATATGGAAATTTAAATCAAGTCACTGCCCGGAGGAATTTCTAGTGAGAAAGGGAGGGGGGAAGGCAAGCTAATGGTAGTGGAGGATGGATGCAATTGCACTCATTTAATTATGGTTTGGCTTTGAGGGTGAAGCCTAAGGGGTTATTCTTTAAGAGCTGGCTGTGCCGCTCCTTACTCTCTCGATTGCATTCTCTCCAGGCTTTTGGAGCCGTAGAGGCCATTTCAGACCGGGTTTGCATCCACACCAACACCAAAGTGAATGTGGAGATCTCTGCAGAAGACCTGCTCTCTTGCTGCGGCTTTGAATGTGGAATGGGGTAAGTCAGGGGTCAGCAACCTTTTTCAGCCGTGGGCCGGTCCACTGTCCCTCAGAGCATGTGGTGGGCCAGACTATATTTTTGGGGGTGGGGGGAGAAATGAATAAATTCCCATGCCCCACAAATAACCCAGAGATGCATTTTAAATAAAAGCACACGTTCTACTCATGTAAAAACATGCTGATTCCCGGACCGTCCGCGGTCCGGATTGAGAAGGTGATTGGGCCGCATCTGGCCCACAGGCCTTAGGTTGCCTACCCTTGAGGTAAGTTCTTTTCCCGTGTCTTCACCTTTCAGAATAGCAACCCGAAGCCCTTCCTCTGTTTGAGAAGCTGACCCATTCAGGAATACAGTTGTACCTTGGTTTTCGAACAGCTTCGTTCTTGGAACGTTTTGGCTCCTGAGCGCCGCAAACCCGGAAGTGAGTGTTCCGGTTTGCAAACTGATTTTGGAAGCCGAGCGTCCTCCGCAGCTTCCGATTGGCTGCAGGAGCTTCCTGCAGCCAATCGGAAGCTGCACTTTGGTTTTGGAAACTTTTGGAAGTCGAACGGACTCCCGGAACGGATTCCATTTGACTTCCAACGTACGGTTGTAAACGTGCCCAACATTAGCTCATAGCACCATTGTACGTCAAATAATTTAAGTATGGGGAAAAGGATAATTAACTTTACATTAAGTGTCTCTGGGCATGGGATGTCAGAAGACGCCTCTGGGGGCCCCCGCAGCCCCCGGGATGAGACAAACCTCTCCGGGCATCTTCCTGGTGTTGCGCAGCTCTGGGACGTCCATAAATCATCAGTCCTGGGGCGCTCCAGCGACACATAGCAGATGCCTATGTGCACACACACTCAGCAGAGATTAGCAGAAACGAAGTGGAAATTGGTGTGCTCATTCTAAGCTTTTATTAAGCAGTATATACAGGGACAGGGCGCGGGTGGTGCTGTGGTCTAAACTACTGAGCCGAGCCTAGGGCTTGCCGATCAGAAGGTTGGCGGTTCGAATCCCCACGACAGGGTGAGCTCCCGTTGCTTGGTCCCTGCTCCTGCCAAGCTAGCAGTTCAAAGTGGAAGTAGATAAATAGGTACCGCTGCAGCGGGAAGGTAAACGGCGTTTCCGTGCGCTGCTCTGGGTCGCCAGAAGCGGCTTAGTCATGCTGGCCACATGACCCGGAAGCTGTCTGCAGATAAACGCCGGCTCCCTCGGCCTATAGAGCAAGATGAGCGCTGCAACCCCAGAGTCGTCCGCGACTGGACCTAATGGTCAGGGGTCCCTTTACCTTTACCTACTGTATTTTTCGCTCCATAACGCGCACCTCTTTTTTAGAGGAGGAAAACCAGAAAAATATTTTTTTCTGGTTTTCCTTCTCTAAAAGGCTCGGAGGGAGGGAGGGAGGGGAGAGAGAGAGAAGGAAGGAAGGAAGGAAGAGAGAGAGGGAATGAAGGAGGGAGAGAGGGAGGGAAGAGAAAGAGAGAAGGAATGAAGGAAGGACGGATGGATGGATGGAAGGAGAGGGGGGAAGCATCTCCCTCCCTCCCTCCCTGTGCTCTCCAGGGGTGGGGGAGGAACGGACAGCCCAAAAGCAGTGCTTTCAGACTGTCCGTTCCTTTCCCCACCACCACCACTCCGCACCCGCCAGGACAGGGGGAAAGGGGGTGGGCACGGGGGGGGAAGGAACAGATGGCCCCAAAGCGCTGCTTTTGGGCTGTCCGTTCCTCTCCCGCCCCGCTGGGAGCCATGGCTCCGGTGGCAGAGGCATCCCTCTGCTTAGACCGCAGTGGCAGCCGAGGGATCCCGCTGCCGGCCAGTGCCTTTGCTCCATAACGCGCACAGACTTTCCCCCTTCGTTTTTAGGAGGAAAAAAGTGCGCGTTATGGAGCGCGAAAAATACAGTATATACAGGACAAAGTGATCAAGGCGTCCTTTCACTTCAGCTCTGAGAGAGAACAGAAAGTAAAAAGTACAAGAACACAGCAGAGCGGAAGAGATGAGGCTAGCTTCCGTTCTCAGGCTTCCCAAGCCTAGAAAGTAATCACAGACATGTGATGTAACAGTCACACATCAGCAACGGAGGAGTGAAATGCTAACAAGGGATGGGAACTCAATCAATGGCTGCTGCAAAAGACTCCGTTACCCACCAACACGGTCCTTTGGAAGGATGTTGGCCCACCCACGTTGATTTGCAGAGCAAACCATTTTTGCAGGCCTCCAGTTAAAACCACCCCTGCCTTTATTTCCCCCCACGGATCTTCGCAATAGCACTGCATAAACCGTTGCTTCCTTGCAGGTGCAACGGAGGCTATCCTTTCGCCGCCTGGAAATATTGGACGGAGAAGGGGCTGGTGTCTGGTGGGCTTTACGACTCCCACGTGGGTGAGTTGGTCTCCCGTAGCAAAACAGAAACAAGTGGGTTTTGCTGGCGCTGCGTATCGGCTCGCCCGTGCCAGCCCTCCACCCCACCTAATGGTTTTATCTTTGTCCTACGCCTTTGTGGGCGCGCGCACACACACACACACACACACACACACACGCCCACTTGTGAATCAGAGGCACACTGCCTCCATCCGCTGGAGGCAGTAAACTGGGTTTAATGCTGCCAGGGAGTTTACGGTGGACCAGAAGTTCAATTTGCAGTAGATGGTTAGCTTAGAATTCCCTGTGTCTGGGTGTGTGTTGGCGGGGATGCTTCAGAGAGTTTTGTATGTGGAAGAAGAAGAAGAGTTTGGATTTGATATCCCGCTTTATCACTACCCGAAGGAGTCTCAAAGCGGCTCACATTCTCCTTTCCCTTCCTCCACAACAAATACTCTGTGAGGTGAGTGGGGCTGAGAGACTTCAAAGAAGTGGGACTAGCCCAAGGTCACCCAGCAGCTGCATGTGGAGGAGCGGAGACGCGAACCCGGTTCCCCAGATTACGAGTCTACCGCTCTTAACCACTACACCACACTGGCTTGTGGTGAAGGATGTTTTTGGAAGATTATGCTTATTTATCTATTATTTCTTAAAATTTATCCATGGCTTGCTTGTAATAATAAAAAACAACAACAACAACTCGGAGCTGTTGACAAAGAGAAGGAATTATATCGTGTTATCGGCAGAAAGAATCCTTTAAGGAACGTTCAGAAGATAAAAGTCAGCAATAAACTAGAAGCAGATTATGAAACAGAACATCTGCCCCCTTGTGGCTTTCTGCCCAGCTGCAAAAACGTTCCTGTTCAGGATGGATTTTGGAGACATCCATGGCTTTTAAGTTCCTGTATGATTGAACTGTTCTATTGATGACCTGTATTCTCTGTACTTGTAGCAGATTTGCTATCTCTAAGGTTACACCTGCACAGTACATTTAAAGCACACGATTAACACTTTGACAGTGTCATGGAGTATCCTCGGAATTGCGGCTTGTTGACGGGAAGGGCTGCCGCTCTCTGCTTTGCTGGCGGAGGAAGCCGGGTTCAATCCTGAATGGCATCTCGGATAGGACGGGGAAGAGAACTCTGCCATAAAGCCACTATCAGCCTGCATTAGCGACACTTGGCTACGTAGACCAATCGTCTGACACGGCAATAAGGCTGCTGAATCCTAAGGTTGCTGAATTTACAGCGCTGCTCTTCCCAGCGCCCGTGATGAACTACAGTTCCCAGTATTCTCCATGATTGTTAACAGTGGTATAAGAGTGATTTAAATGTATGGGGTGGATATGGCCATGGTTTCATTTCCCTTTTAATTTGCAGTTGGCTACTTTAAAAAATAATTCAGGAAGGCAGGGGATATGCGTGTCTTAAGTTTTTAATCTGTAACATGTGTATGTATTTTAATGTATGCTGGAAGCTGCCTAGAGTGGCCGGGGAGACCCGGCCAGATGGGCGGGATATAAATAATAAATTATTATTATTATTATTATTATTATTATTATTATTAAAAGCAAATAGTTCTGTTCTGCTGTTTCCTGCAAAAAAAAGTCACACTGGGGCCTGAATTGTGGAATTTGGCAGGTGTGCATGTTTTATTTCTGGCTGGAGGGTATGTTGGTGTCCCAGCTGCAGGGGTTCTGGCCCTATGACCCCCCCTGGATGGAATTTGATTTTTGTATTTTTGCTACTGCTCAATAGGCTGCAGACCATACTCTATCCCTCCTTGCGAGCACCACACCAATGGAACCCGGCCCCCCTGCACAGGGGAAGGTGGCAACACCCCAGAGTGCACGAAAAAATGCGAAGATGGCTATTCTCCATCCTACAAAGAGGACAAGCACTATGGTAACAGCATTGCTTCTTGGCAAAGACCAGCAATAACGATGCAGTTCTTTGTCCCTAGGTTTAAAATAGAAAAGACACAGCACAGAAGGAAAAAGGGATGGGGAGGGTAGAGGAAGGAACATCAAGGTCAGGCACCACTAGTTCGTGGTTAATAGGAGTTCTTGTAATGATCTGCTGGAATAGACTACTGCAATGCGCTCTACATGGGGCTACCTTTGAAGGTGACCTGGAAACTGCAATTAATCCAGAATGCGGCAGCTAGACTGGTGACTGGGAGTGGCCGCTGGGACCACATAACACCGGTCCTGAGAGAGCTACATTGGCTCCCAGTACGTTTCCGAGCACAATTCAAAGTGTTGGTGCTGACCTTTAAAGCCCTAAACGGCCTCGGTCCTGTATACCTGAAGGAGCATCTCCACCCCCACCGTTCAGCCCGGACACTGAGATCCAGCGCCGAGGGCCTTCTGGCGGTTCCCTCACTGCAAGAAGCAAAGCTACAGGGAACCAGGCAGAGGGCCTTCTCGGTAGTGGCGCCCGCCCTGTGGAACACCCTCCCATCAGAGGTCAAAGAGATAAACAACTATCTGACATTCAGAAAATACCTGAAGGCAGCCCTGCTAGGGAAGTTTTTAACCTGTGATATTTTAATGTATTTTAATATCTGTTGGAGGCCGCCCAGAGTGGCTGGGGGGACCCAGCCAGGTGGGCAGGGTACAAATAATAAATTATTTTTTATTATTATAGAACGAATTAAAGGAAGAGCAAATTAAAAGTTTCAGCAGAGGCAACAAAGCAGCCTTTCTCTCCCTAATCTTTAATAGGCTGTTTACATTGCATGCTCAGGGCTGCAAGCTTTAAAGGGCTGCAATTTAACTTTGTGTCTCGTTTTAGAGTCCAATACAGACACCCAGGGCAGCCTGTTTGAAATTGCAGCCCTAGAAAAGCAATCTGATTAATGTGGACAGGTTTTTAATTATGACAAAGCCTGCAGCCTTAGGACTTGGCATTTAATCTAGTGCTTAAGATACGTCCCCTTTGGGCATGCAATTCTGCATAGTGAGCAGATATTCCTACAGGCAGTGCATAGACCAGGGCTGTGACTTCATCATCATTGGCTACGCTGGCTAGGACTGACAGGCAGGGGAGGTTATAGTCTTGGCATCCTGTCCTGTTCTTCAAAGTGTGCTTCTAGTCCCTATGATTTAAACAAGGCTTGAGGATGCCTTCTCGGTAAACCCACAGGTACTGTGACTCGAATCTCAGCTGGGCACCTGGGGGTCAAACAGAGGGAAGGTGGGAACTCTACAAATCTCATTCTTTTTAAAAGAAAAATGCTTTTGAGTTCTTGCTGATTTGGAGGTTGCCTCCTCTATCTCCGCAGGCGTGACTTCCTACGGTGTGCCCCCCAACGAGGATATGATAAAGTCTGAAATTTACAAGAACGGGCCGGTGGAAGCAGCTTTCATCGTTTACTCAGACTTCCTCATGTACAAGTCGGGTATGACTATTGATTTTTGTTCATTTCTGAATAAATTGCCTGGCACTTTAACTCTTACAGCAGGGCTAGGCAGAGGCGTAGCAAGCCCAGGTGGCACCCGGGGCGGAATTTTTTTTGTCACCCCCCACCACTTTAATTTAAAAAAAAATTCAAAAAATTAAAAAGTGTCACACACCCCCCCTCTGATGGTGCCACTTCGCGAGGTGTGGGGGTTTTGTGTGTGTGTGTCTATTATCTCTTTTTTTCCAATAAAGTTAAAATAAATAAAAAATAATAATAAAAATGTAAAAAAATACAAATAAATAAAAATTCAAAAAATTAAAAAGTGTCACCCCCCCTCTGATGGTGCCACTTCGCGAGGTGTGGGGGTTTTGTGTGTGTGTGTCTATTATCTCTTTTTTCCAATAAAGTTAAAATAAATAAAAAATAATAATAAAAATGTAAAAAAATAAAAATAAATAAAAATAAATAAAATTAAAAAGTGTCACCCCCCCTCTGATGGTGCCACTTCGCGAGGTGTGGGGGTTTTGTGTGTGTGTGTCTATTATCTCTTTTTTTTCAATAAAGTTAAAATAAATAAAAAATAATAAAAAAATGTAAAAAAATAAAATAAAAAAAAATAAAAAAAAATAAAAAGTGTCACCCCCCTCTGATGGTGCCACTTTGTGAGGTGGGGGGTTTTGTGTGTGTGTGTGTGTGTGTGTGTGTGTCTATTATCTCTTTTTTTTTTCCAATAAAGTTAAAATAAATAAATAATAATAATAATGTAAAAAAATAAAAAAATAAAATAAATAAAAATAAAAAGTGTCACCCCCCTCTGATGGTGCCACTTTGTGAGGTGGGGGGGGTTGTGTGTGTGTGTGTCTATTATCTCTTTTTTTTCAATAAAGTTAAAATGAAAAAAATAATAAAAAATGATAATAATTAAAAGTGTCACCCCCCTCTGATGGTGCCACTTTGTGAGGTGTGTGTGTGTGTGTGTGTATTATCTCTTTTTTCAATGAAGTTAAAATTTAAAAAAAATGTAAAAAAATGTAAATTAAAAAAGAAAATGTCACCCCCCTCGGGTGGAACCCGGGGCGGCCCGCCCCCCTTGCTACGCCCCTGGGGCTAGGCGACCCTTTGGACATCTCTGCCTGGCCCCTGGGAGTCTGTTCAGGCCACATCTCTCCCCTAGTAAAAAAGGCTAAGGAGTAAACCCTCCACAAATATGGAGTGGAGTCCTTAAGGTGGTTGGATGGTGCCTTGCACACCTCCTCCTAGAACCAAACTGGTGCCAAATTTATTGCTTTCCTTTCCTTTGAACCGTATCAGTGAGGCCGAGAGGAGGGGGGGTCTTGTTGTCTGGGTAGCCCAGGACCTCCATACTCACTGCCCAGGCTTGCACCCCAGGGAGGTCACTTGGGTGCTGCTAACGCAGAGGTTTGACTTCACCCCTGAAAGCTCGCTCCATTGTCTTTCGAAACGGACTGATGCCAACACCAACAACATCTGGTAAATGTCTCTCACAGTGGAGTTGCTCCATCCCACGCCCCTCGCTCATTTTGGTTTTTAGATGTAGTAACAGTCACTTTTTGGCACCCAGGTGGCGCTGTGGGTTAAACCACAGAGCCTAGGGCTTGCCGATCAGAAGGTCGACGGTTCGAATCCCCACGATGGGGTGGCCTCCCGTTGCTCGGTCCCTGCTCCTGCCCACCTAGCAGTCCGAAAGCACGTCAAAGTGCAAGTAGATAAATAGGTACCACTCTGGTGGGAAGTGTCAGGGATCTGCCTCCCCCTGCCAGTCCAGCTCTGAGTGTTTATAGGGAGCCGCCACCTGTTTTAACTACTTTAACACCACCCAGCAGGTTTTAACACCACCCAGCAGGCTCGATCGGAGGGAGAGACGTCAGGTCCGGCGCATAGATTACGTAGGAGGAGGAGGCAGCAATTTAGGCTGCCAAGATTGTGGTGTTGGTGCCAAAACTGGAGGGAGGCACTTCCGGATTCTGCTAGTGAGTGAACAGACATGATAAGACTGAGCTCTGCACTGTAAATAATTTGGCACTGATTAAAAGAGTAGGCAGTGAAGGATAGGCGTGCCTGGCGTGCTCTGGTCCATGGGGTCACGAAGAGTCGGACACGACTGAACGACTGAACAACAACAAAAGAACTAAAAGACAAATGGCTTGGCTTTTCTGTTGAACAACCGATAAGGGAACTTGACAGCAAGGTAAACGGCATTTCCATGCGCTGCTCTGGTTTGCCAGAAGCAGCTTAGTCATGCTGGCCACATGACCTGGAAGCTGTACGCCAGCTCCCTTGGCCAATAAAGCGAGATGAGCGCCGCAACCCCAGAGTTGGTCACGACTGGACCTACTGGTCAGGAGTCCCTTTACCTTTTTACAGTCACTTTCTTTCATCACTTTTGTTCCATTGCAGGTGTCTATCAACACGTCTCTGGAGAGGAAGTTGGCGGCCACGCGATCCGAATCCTCGGCTGGGGCGTCGACAAGGGCACCCCCTACTGGCTGGCTGCAAACTCCTGGAACACAGACTGGGGCGAAAATGGTAGGTGGGCCCTGGCTTGTTCAGGTCTTAACTTGCTGAGTAGCTGGGCTGTGTCTTGCAGGAGAAAAAATAACCTTTCATATCTTTGTAAACTGTTCTGTGCCAAGGTAAGTAAATTGGAGTTCTTTTTGGTATATTCACAAAAATAGAAAGCAAACAAAGAACTCAACAATTACCATTCAATAATGAGACTAATTTCTATTCAGAAACCAACAATGAGCATAGAAAACAAGATTACCTACAACCATACAATTTATGTGATGATGCAATTTACAAGAATATATGTCCCAACAACAAACTTTACGTTGAAATAGTCTTCGCAAACTGAAGATTTTTCAAATGTAATATCTCAGTTCAATAATATCTAATTAATTGGTGTTGATACTTTGCATCAAAAGACTCTCTAATGGAACCGGAACCTATTTAATTAGATATTATTGAACTGAGATATTACACTTAGGGGTGAGAAGGTTAAAAATAGCTTTGTCATGTATAATGAGATAAGAATCCAATGTCTTTATTCAGACCAGGTGTCTCCATGGTTTTAAGCTTGGTAATGAGTTGCAATTCAGCAACTTCTTTCCAGTCTTCTGTTTCAGTGCTTCTGAAGAAGTGTGCATGCACACGAAAGCTCATACCAAGAACAAACTTAGTTGGTCTCTAAGGTGCTACTGGAAGGAATTATTATTATTATTATTATTTTGTTTCGACTATGGCAGACCAACACTGCTACCTACCTGTAACTGGATGTATGGTTGTATGGGGTAACTGTGCCCCTGAAGGACCAGGTGTGCAGCCTGGGAGTCATATTGGACTCACAGCTGTCCATGGAGGCGCAGGTTAACTCTGTGTCCAGGGCGGCTGTCTACCAGCTCCATCTGGTACGCAGGCTGAGACCCTACCTGCCCGCAGACTGTCTCGCCAGAGTGGTGCATGCTCTAGTCATCTCTCGCTTGGATTACTGCAATGTGCTCTACGTGGGGCTACCTTTGAAGATGACCCAGAAACTGCAATTAATCCAGAATGCGGCAGCTAGACTGGTGACTGGGAGTGGCTGCCGGGACCACATAACACCGGTCCTGAGAGAACTATTTTGGCTCCCAGTATGTTTCCGAGCACAATTCAAAGTGTTGGTGCTGACCTTTAAAGCCCTAAACGGCCTCTGTCCTGTATACCTGAAAGAGCGTCTCCACCCCCATCGTTTGGCATGGACACTGAGATCCAGCACCGAGGGCCTTCTGGCGGTTCCCTCACTGCGAGAAGCAAAGCTACAGGGAACCAGGCAGAGGGCCTTCTCGGTAGTGGCGCCCACCTGTGGAACGCCCTCCCAGCAGAGGTCAAAGAGATAAACAACTATCTGACATTCAGAAAATACCTCAAGGCAGCCCTGTTTAGGGAAGTTTTTAACTTGTGATATTTTAATGTATTTTAATATCCGTTGGAGGCCACCCAGAGTGACTGGGGGGACCAGGCCAGATGGGCGGGGTACAAATAATAAATTATTATTATTATTATTATTAGTAAGGCTGTAATGAAAGCACCTGACACTCAGTTTTGATTGCAAAGAGTAGGTTTGGTTTTTTTATTTTTAAAAGAATGCCTAATGCCTGTAGTGATTTGCATAAGTCAATGAGAGTATCTGGCAGAAGACCCAGTCAATGGGCTGTTTCTTGACTTGTGCAAATCGCAGCAGGCACGAGTTGTTAAAAGGCACCGCTTCTGTGTCCTATCTCTCTTGCACAAAAACGCTCCAGGGTTTAAAAGGTTGCTTCTCTCTGCCTAGCTAAGAACTCTTAGACACTTCACTAAGCCATTCCTCTCCGTTCCTCCTAGGCTTCTTCAGAATTCTCCGCGGGGAGGACCACTGTGGAATCGAATCCGAGATAGTCGCTGGCATCCCTCGGACCAGCCAGTACTGGAACCAGCTGTAAAACCGATTTTTCTTGAATCCAGCCAGTTAGCCCCTTCTGCAAATAATCAGTTGATCATACCTGTGGAGAAAATAAGCTGCCGGGGTTGCGAAAGTCTCATGCAAGACATTTTAGACTTTAGCTTTTTTATTATTAAAGCTTTCGGATAATTTTCGTTTTTTTTAATTGCGTTGCACCGCGCCCTCTGGCAAAGCCTGCCTTTGCGCCGAGAGGCACGTAGCTTGGGTTCGACACAAAGCCTTCCTGGGCTGCAAGCGACAGACAATTTGCAGAGCTGAATTTGGGGAGTCTCCTAGCACAAGCGGAAGTGAATGCAACCCCCATTCATTCTTTTACCACCTCAGTGATGATAATCTGAAACTACTTCTTCCAAGCCTTAATTGCAACAATCCTCCGGAATTTCTCTCCGAGTTGCTGCAGAGCCAATACAGTTGATCCAGCAGCCTTGGGGCGGTTCCTTGGCTGTATCCCAGTGCCAAGAGGTTAAAAGGGTATTATGTTCCCCCAGCCGCCTTCCTCCATCTCAACGTGCCCCTAAATTGGGTAGGGAGAACATTGAGGAGGTCTCAGAGGCCCATGGCCTTATTTCTGAACTGACCCAGCCCCAAAAAGTGTGACGGACAGCCAAGCGCTCCTGCTCCTCTGCTGCAATCTCCATATGAAATGTTGTTTGATTTATTTTAATCTGGCTTTATTGGATTTCCACGCCATCATGTTCGCTGGTGCCTGAAAGCCAGCTTGAAATTATAATTGCATTTAACAGCGGCAGGAGGGACCGACTGTCTTTAGTTCTTAAATTAAGCTGTTAAGTGATGACACTCAACTTTTTTAAAATCACCTATTCTGTTGGGAGAGCTGGGCTTGTGCATGAGCAGCTGGTAGTTACGTAAAGAACAAACCTATTTTTGCTATTTCGAATTACCAAGTTGTGTTTTTACGAAAATGAACTAAAGCATGCAGCCAGCAGTTGGGAATAACACAGATACACGCATCTTCCTTATTTCACTAGCTTCCATCTCAAAATACACCCTTTCTTTTTTTGTGTGCATTTGACAAGAACCATGTATTACAATTGGCTGCTGTTGCAATCACAGGATTTGTCAATTTGTCTTTTCTCTCTACAATAAAGGCCTCATTACCTGGCTATAAGTAAGTTCTTATTCTTCCCCCTGGTGTCCAGAAATGGATTTGTGTTTTCCTGGGAAGTGGTACGTATTATGCAGCAGTTCTGGAGTAAAAGTTTTAGGTTCCCTGGTCTTTTGGGTATGCCTGCCTGCTTAGCGGCTGCAGGTGGAAGAACTCGCCTGACGATAAACCCCAACCTTACTATAGAGCTGCATACACAAAATGCTGCACTTTTAAAGCACGTTCATTCCCTCAAGGAATTCTGGGCGTTGTAGTTTGTTACGGGTAGCTGGGGACTGTAACTCTGCAGGAGCCGAACTACAGTGCCCAGAATTCTTTGAGGGAAAGAACGTGCTTCAAAAATACAGGTTGTGCCTGAATATTAGAGCTGCTATTTTGGGAGGGGGAGGCTGCATACACGTTCATGTCCACCCTCATTGTTCTGCCCGGACACTGAAGTCCAGTGCCGAGGGTCTTCTGGCGGTTCCCTCACTGCAAGAAGCCAAGTTACAGGGAACCAGGCAGAGGGCCTTCTCGGTAGTGGCCCCCTGTGGAACGCCCTCCCACCAGATGTCAAAGAGATAAACAACTACCAGACTTTTAGAAGACATCTGAAGGCAGCCCTGTTTAGGAAGGTTTGTAATGTTTAATAGATTACTGCATTTTAATGTTCTGTTGGAAGCCGCCCAGAGTGGCTGGGGAAACCCAGCCAGATGGGCGGGGTATAAATAATAAATTATTATTATTAATATTATTATTATTCTTTTGAACCAGCGTTGCACTAGGAAAGGTGTTTTGTATGAACTAGGCCAGCTTTTGACCAACTGGGCCTTCTGCAGTAGTTTCGTACTACAGTTCCAGTTGTGATGGCTGAGCCCGATGGGAGTTGTGGTCCAAGACATCTTAGAGGGGCCCCAAATTCATCAAAGGCCGAGCAATGTGATCAAAGTCATAGAATCTTAGTAGGAAGGGACCCCCGAGGGTCCTCTAGTCCAACCCCCTGCAATGCAAGAATCTCCGCTAAAGCATCCCTGACAGATGGCCACCCAACCTCTGCTTGAAAACCTCCAAGGAAGGAGAGTCCGCCACCTCCCAAGGGAGACCGTTCCACTGTCGGGAACAGCTCTCACTGTCAGAAGGTTCTTCCTCATGTGGAAGTCTACTGGCAATTGCAGTGAAGAGACTCGAAATCTCTCTCCTGGCTGCTTTTAGGTTTCGACTTCTGTTTCTGATCCACAATCTGTATGTTCCTTCCCAACTATAAAAAATTCCTTCCAGTGTAGCACCTTAGAGACCAACTAAGTGAGTGACAAGGGACCAGGTGGCGCTGTGGGTTAAACCACAGGCTTGCTGATCAGAAGGTCAGCGGTTCTAATCCCTGCAACGGGGTGAGCTCCCGTTGTTCGGTCCCAGCTCCTGCCCACCTAGCAGTTCGAAAGCACGTTAAAGTGCAAGTAGATAAATAGGGACCGCTCCAGCGGGAAGGTAAATGGCGTTTCCGTGTGCTGCTCTGGTTCGCCAGAAGCAGCTTAGTCCTGCTGGCCACATGACCCAGAAGCTGTACGCCGGCTCCCTTGGTCAGTAAAGCAAGATGAGCGCCGCAACCCCAGAGTTGGTCACGACTGGACCTAATGGTCAGGGGTCCCTTTATCTTACAAGTACTTAGTTGGTCTCTAAGGTGCTACTGGAAGGATTTTCTTTTTATTTTGTTTCGTCTACGACAGACCAACATGGCTACCTACCTGCAACTTCCCAACTATGCTCATTAAGCAATGACCACTTCAGCCTTTATGCTGCGTTGCGCAGCACCGCAATCTCTGATCAGTGCAAGATTCCAGGGGTTCCAGATGTTCACTGAGGGTTTGGTTTCCTTGGAAGGAGGGACCGCAGAGACTGGCATCTTTAGGACGCAATATATTGTCTATTCACACGTGACATAGGTAACTTCCTTTCTCGTTCAAATAGTCCATACTTAGGAGTCATAATTAATGGTCCTTGCCTGGCTAATTCAACAATGGGGTGGCTTTTTAAATTGTTTTTATTAATAATATAATATTTTTTTATACCCCGCCTATCTGGCTGGGCTTCCCCAGCCACTCTGGGCGGCTTCCAACAAAATAGTAAAATACAATAATCAAACATTGAAAGCTTCCCTAAACAGGGCTGCTTAAATATTTTCTGGGGTTACAAAAGAACATGATCGTCTCTATTTTCAGATTGTAAAGTCCCTTCTACAGATCAGCTATATTTGATGTGAGACTTTTGATGTTGCATACAGTATAAGGTTTGGTGGTGGAATCTTCTATTATTTTAACCCTTGCTGGATCCAGGAATTGGAAGGCACTCAGGCATTAAGCAGCCAAACACACAGAGAGACACAAACTCTCAACACCAGAAAAAGCTTACAGCATTGTAGAGCTGGAAGAGACCCAAGGGGTCATCTAGTCAAAAACCCCAGCCACAGGAAGGTTGGTCTTCCACCAAAGCTCTTCTAGTAATCCCTATGGCCATAGCTGTCAACCTTCACTTTTTTTGCAGGAAACGCCCTTATTCTAATGCCGTTTCCTGCTGCTATCCCGGATTGTTGATACCTCTTAAATTTCCGGGATTTCAAAGGAAGCAGCTCCTCTCCCTCCCTGCCAGCCAGGGAGGCTCCTCAGCTGCATTGCTCGGCTGCCAATAAGGAGTCTGAGACCGACTGGGGGCGGAGCTTGCATGCCTTGTGCAGCCAGACCCTCATGCCCAACCAGACAGACAGCCTGCCTGCCGTCTATGCGCTTGCTCTTTCGCTCACCCGTTCGCGCGCAGCCTCTGGAGTGCAGGGTGTGAGGCTACTTGGTGCCATTGCACCGCCCTTGCGGCATCCCTGAGCCCAGGCGGCCGCTGCTGCACCCTACTGTGCCCCGCGGTGTCTGTTTCCCGAGCGCCGTCTGCCTGCTTGAGAAGGGCCCCCGAGCTCGCTCTGCTTCCCCTCCTCGCGTCACCGTGGACAGGCTTACTTTTGAGTAACTCCCACTGGACTCTGCTTGCTTGCCCTCTGAGCAAAACACGTGGAGGCTTAGCTTGCTTGCAGGTAAATTTGTTCAGCCTTAGCTTGTAGCGTGGTGTAAATTAATTTGTAGCCTGGGGGGATTACCGCAGCGTGGACTGTCCCCGAGAACCGTAGACTGTCCCCGGGACAGGTGAGGCTGCTGATCCCTTATTTTCAAATCCAAAAGTTGACAACTATGCCTATGGCTCCTTGCGTGCTTTAAATGTACAAAGCAAAGCAGAGACATTCCTCTTTAAAGACAAACTGTCATTCCCCCTTTATTGGTCAATGTGTTGTGGTTACTAACACAACCCAAGAAAGGAGGCTTGTGGGGCAAACACAGGAATTTGCATTTTGTTCGGTCAAAGCAATTTGGTCCATCTGGCTAAGTGTTGCCCACACTGACTGGCAGCAGGTTTCAGAGGAGGGGTTTCCCCCCAGCTCACCTGGGGTTTCCCGCATGTTTAGCAGATGCTCTATGCTCTATCACTGAACTTAAGAGGTAGGGTTAGGAAGCTGGAAATAGGTATGTGTTTATTGTGGAATTTACTAGATAGCTGTGTGTGAATAGCAGCATCCCCCAGCACTGCAACATTTTGTTGCAGGTGCAGCTCAGCCTGGATATGATACAGATGCCGGTGACGGAAAAGTTTAACAGTTAACTAGCAACACATTCAGTCTGTGAGTTGGATTCTGCCGGGAGGTTTCGTTCTGACAGGTGGTAGAGCTGAGGAGAGCCAAGAACTGTCAGTAGATGCTCTTAAGGTTCTGAATTGCAGAACCCTGTTAAAATAGAAAAGGCACAGTCCCACACGGTGCTTACAGGAAAAAGGGCCCTCTGAGGGAATGCTCTGACAGGAAAGGACAGCAGTGATTCCGAGGCCAAGGAGGATTTGGCGCTGTGGGTTAAACCACAGAGCCTAGGGCTTGCTGATCAGAAGGTCGGCGGTTCGAATCCCCGCGATGGGGTGAGCTCCCATTGCTCGGTCCCAGCTCCTGCTAACCTAGCAGTTTGAAAGCACGTCAAAGTGCAAGTAGATAAATAGTTACCGCTCCGGCGGGAAGGTAAATGGTGTTTCCGTGCACTGCTCTGGTTCGCCAGAAGCAGCTTTGTCATGCTTTAATGATTAATAGATATTGTATTTTAATGTTCTTTTGGAAGCTGCCCAGAGTGGCTGGGGAGACCCAGCCAGATGGGCGGGGTATAAATAATAAATTATTATTATTATTATTATTATTATTATTATTATATGCTGGCCACATGACCTGGAAGCTGTACCACGGCTCTCGGCCTATAGAGCGAGATGAGCGCCGCAACCCCAGAGTCGGACATGACTGGACCTAATGGTCAGGGGTCCCTTTACCTTTAAGGAAACAGTCCCATTAAAATCCTAAATTCCTGAAGGCTGTGTGGGGAAGTCTGCTCTATGGAAGATGTGTAAAAGGAAGTATCCTTAAGCCTGAATAAGATACAGCAGGCATAGGCAAACTCGGCCCTCCAGATGTTTTGGGACTACAACTCCCATCATCCCTAACAGGACCACTGGTCAGGGATGATGGGAACTGTAGTCCCAAAACATCTGGAGGGTCGAGTCTGCCTATGCCTGGCATACAGCCTATAACTTGATACAGTATACGTTTTAATAAAAAGCAACGCACTGCGCCGTGAATAACCTGTTTGTTACATTTCTGTGGAAGAACCAAAACTCCTTGTTTACATACGTTATAATAAAAATTTGTTTGCAACCTGTTTCCTCAAAAGAAAAACGCACTGTCACTCATGATTCATTCTCCATTGGGGATTTTACCTGAGGGAAAAGGAAACGAGGGCTGGCACAGCAATGCCAGGGAGAGAGAGTGCCGTTGCAACCTGTTTGCCTGATTCAGCAATCTCTGTGCAGACAAGACAGTCAACAAACTCTTTACTCCGAAGGTTAAATTTCTTGGCCTCCCCCTGCCCTTCCCAGGAGATATAATTCAAGGCCTGAGCTGCAAGACATCCAAAGGGCAACCGCCCCCCCCCCACTCCCTGATGTAAGATCTGTGTAACACGGCAACTTTTTCCCCCCTTACGAAACTTTCTCGAGTTCTACACCAGGCATGTCCAACAGGTAGATCACTGGTAGATCATTGGCTCCCCCCAAAGAAGCTGAACAACTGTGGCTCCTCTTAAAAAAGCTCAACATTTTACCTCCTCCCAGAAAAAACTCAACAACTTTGACCTGAACCCTTCAAAAAAGGGGGTAGATCACTGCCAGTTTTTAACTCTGAGTAGATCGCAGTCTCTTGGGAGTTGGCCACCCCAGTTCTACACCATTCAAGAATACAGAATATTTGGCAAACTAATCAGAGCTCCCTCAAGGCAAGCTGCAGGCGTCCAAGTTTTGTCAAAAACCGAAGATAGAGGGGATCCACATGTGCAGAAACTTAAGTTCTGGAAAAGTGGCCAAGGGAGTGTGACAAACTGATCTTTTCTTTTGGAAAGTAGCTCCAGTGGGTTATCTCTCTCTGTCTCTCTGTCTCTGTCTCTGTCTCTGTCTCTGTCTCTGACACACACACACACACACACACACCGGAAAACACATGCACACAAACACAGCCATTAAGTATAAAATGGATCGGAGCCAGGATAGATAAGGTTCAGAGGACTGAAAGAGGGCTTCCTCTAGAGTAGGCCTGGGGCACCTGGGGCCGGCCAAGGCTGCTGGCTTACAAGTCTCAAGTGGCCATGTTGTCAGGGGCAGATAAGGAGCTGGGAGTCTGCAGCGAGGCCACAGGTTTGCCAGGTCTACTCTGGAGCAGCCTTCCCATGCCTGATGCATTCCAGATGTTGTGAATGGCAACACCATCTGTGCCAGCCAGGGCAGCTGCAATCCAAAACATCTGGCATGGACCAAGCTAGGGAAGGCTGCTCTAGAGGAAACGGGCCAGGGAAGTGAAGATGCAAAGCAGAAGTGCTCAAACTGTGGTTGCGGAATAGCCAAAAATATCTTTACTTGGTGCTGCTTTTTTAAAATAAATAAATTGAGGCTGTTTTGACCAGATGTACTGAACAGATTGTACTTAACAGTTGTTAACCCTAAAGTGACTCCCCCCCTGTGGGGTGGGAGAAAAGAACCAGATTTTAAAAGGGTGTTGTATGTCAATAAGATCAACCAAAGGCCTGGTTAAAAAGGAACGTTTTTGCCTGGCACCTAAAGGTGTATAATGAAGGTGCCAGGCGAACTTCCCTGGGGAGAGCATTTCATAGACGGGGAGTCACTGCAGAGAAGGCCCCGTTCTAAAATGAGCTGGGGTAAATCCTTGGCAAATATTAGAACTTGCTGCGATTACTAAATAAGCCTGACTCAAGATAACCATACCATGGACTTTTGTATCGCTTTGAACAACTTGAATAAAAACGGAAGAAAAAGAGAGCAGGAGGCTTCACCGCAGAATTTTTTCCCTTTTTTACTGTCAAAATTCACAAGCAACAAAGAGGCACCTTCAAACACTCTAGTTAAAAAACACTCTATGTCAAAAACACAAAAAAGGCGCAGATCCAAACAGATCTGCAGGAAAGAAATGGAAGGAAAAATATATTAAGACAGACTCCAATGACAGACTCGCCTGTAACCAGTTCATCCAAAAGAGGAAGGAAAAAATTAGAGGTCTGGAAACTGCAATTTGTTAGACGCTTCAAAGCTAGCAAGTAATTGCTTTCTAGGTGAAATCTTCTGGCTCCAACTTTAGCTTGCAAGATTCCAAGCCCTCCTCCAACAGTCCTGGGACATCTATGAGTTCTCCCGTTCCAAAAGGGCAAGGAAATAATAACAGCAGCATATTCCCTCCCGCTGCGAAGGGCGTGGCATCCTTGGAAGTCTGCTCTCAGTTCTCGCCCGTATGGACGTATTCCTCTGCGGCTTTTGAGACGGTGCTCAGGTACTGCCAGCTCAACGCAGCTAAGAGCATCACGCAGGACAGGTAGATGGGAGAGTAATGGGTCCGGGAGACCAGGGCGCCGCTGGGTAGGCTAACGGATCGGACAGAGGCAATGATCTGTTGTATCTTGCTGGAGGAAGGATCTGTACTTGGGATCTTCTGCTGGATCTGCGGGAGAAAAGAACCAGCTTTCACTAAGAGGCAGCATTTGTCCAAACAGCTCTCCTGTTATTTATTATTTAATACCAGGGACGCGGGGGCGCTGTGGGTTAAACCACAGAGCCTAGGGCTTGCCAATCAGAAGGTTGGCAGTTCAAATCCCCGCTACGGGGTGAGCTCCCGTTGCTCGGTCCCAGCTCCTGTCAACCTAGCAGTTCAAAAGCATGTCAAAGTACAAGTAGATAAATAGGTAACGCTCCGGCAGGAAGGTAAACGGCGTTTCCGTGTGCTGCTCTGGTTTGCCAGAAGCGGCTTAATCATGCTGGCCACATGACCTGGAAGCTGTACGGCGGCTCCCTCGGCCTGTAAAGCGAGATGAGCGCCGCAACCCGAGTTGTCCGCGACTGGACCTAATGGTCAGGGGTCCCTTTACCTTTACCAGCAACACACCAGAAGCGAAGTGGCCGCGTTTTACTGCCTTAACACACCAGAAGCAAAGTAGCCTCGTCTTATTACAGCAACAAACTAGTAGCAAATTCACCTCAAAACAAATAAAGGCAACCCCCCAAATTTGTCTGCCCTTAATTTCCAGTCCCACCAGTAAGTCAACTGACTGATGTTTGCCAATCTCAAGTTTATAAATGTGCTATGCAACTTTCAGAAGGCGTGAGGCCTTTGTTTGCCCTGTTGATGTTTGTTTAAGTTGGGTTCGGTTTTGTAACTTACCTTGAAATGTTGCTATATTTTATTCCGTATGTTGGCGTAAGGCGCTTTGAGCATGGTTCTACCATGGAAAAGAGGCACGGAAATAAGACCTATGGTGATTGTGAACTCACCTCTTCCACATACTGGTACATGATGGCTTTAACAGCCTGCATGTTCGTCGCATCCATCATCAGAGTGACGGCTTGTCCCTTCCGAATCTTCACCACTCCCCGGAAGACTTGCTGGTTGTTGTAGCAGGCAGCCAACGTGGCGATGGCCATCACCTGGGGACCAGAAGTGCAGAAGAAGAAGAGAAGTCACAAAAACAATCCTGCTCGCTTCTGGGCTATCAAAGGTCATTAGATACACGTTCTTCTTGGCTTCCATTCATCCCCTTGTGTTATCTGAACTTCATGTGATGTTTTTGGTGTTTCGGTTTGTTGTTATTGCTTTGGTTTGTTTGTTGTTTGGTTTTGTAAAATGTATATATTGCTCTAATAAAGCTTTATATATATAGATAAATGTCATTAGATACAAATAAATCAAGAGCAAGCTACAGCACTCCGCAAAGGAAAGCTTACTAGCACTTCCTGCTGAGCCAGGTGATTTACAAAGCTCTGAACAACTTAGGTCCAGGGTACCTACCGCAGGGACTTCTTGAATCCTTGCATCCAGGGTGGACAAAAATTAATGTCTCTTTGGGGGGGAAATATAAATGGGGTTTTTTTAAAGTCAGATTTTTTAAAAATTTAAATCAGATTTTTAAAATAAAATGCTTTTGGAGGAAAAATCTTTCAAAAGGTAGTTTTCTATTTAAGTTACATTATAGTCCAAAGGCTATTCATAAGGAAATAAGGATTTGTTTAAGTTTTTCATGTGTGCTAAAACTCAGTCTAAGTGGGTTAAAAAAAAAAGGTTTAACCACATCAGTTAATAAACATGGATACATATGCTATAATGTTATTGTTTTAATTAAATAAATTGTTTAAATTGTTATTAAGGAAATGATTATTTTTCTCCTTCCAATAAAGTACAGTGGTGCCTCAACTTATGGACGCGATCCGTTCCAGAGTGCCGTTCGCACCCCGAAAAGTCCGTAAGTAAAGCACCGCTCCTGCGCGTGACACAATAGAGCGCTCCTGCGCATGCACGAAGCGGCGACCCCATAAGGCCCTTTATATGTCCAGCTGTCCTTTGTCAACAACAAATTGTCGGTTTTTTGTGTTGAATATATGCTATATATCATCAAACCTAAATCCGGCCCTGTTAACAGGAGATGAAGGGAAACAGAAGAGCACCTTCGAAGCGGGAGACAGCTTTGCAAGCCACGCGCCCCTACCCACCTGCGGAATAGCGCAGAAGTTGAAGACGCTCTGGTTCTTCAGGCGGGACAAATATGTCAAGACGTCAGGAACGTGGTGCAAGGCGTTGGTGATAAGCTCGTTCATGCACTGAACGGCCTTGTCGATGTTCTCCGGCTTGGTCAGGTCAGACAGCTTCTTCACGTACTTGCTCCAAACCTGGGAGACACCGAGAGGTCATCAAAGTCATACAACTGGAAGGGACCCTCAACGGTCATCTAGTCTGACCCCCCGTCGATGCAGGATGTGAACTGAGAGTGGCTATGCAGCCCTGCACTGAGAATTTCCTCTTCCCACTAGCTCTTTGCGTATGTATTTATGTATCATCATCATCATCAAATAAAGACAATACCCTGCCACACACCAACAGCCACCGCAGAAAAAGGTCCATTTCCTGTGTTCCATCAAAACAGGTGGACTCCATCCCTGGACCAAACGCCACAGCTTCCCCTCTCCCCTTGCCGCCCCTTCCTTTACCTCCTTGGGCCAAAACTCCCGGCCTTCGAGCTCATCCTCCAAGTAGTCCCGGATGATGTTGACTTTCTGCAGGAAAACCCCCAGGGAGTTGGCCAGCTCCGTGTCCTGCCCGACGATGGGGTCCTCCAGCTTCGACGCAGAAAAGAGCTGGGAGAGGCCAATGCCCACCAGGCCAGCGACGTAATGGCAATACTAGAGAGAGGGTTTTTTAAAACAAACAAACAAATAAATCCACGCTATAGCGGGTTTTGTTGTTGTTGTTATAAAATCTACTTATTAAAAGAGCTGCATGACTTAAAGCTTTCCATCTCACATGGGAAAGGAGGGTTTGCATAAGCACAAACGTGACGGCCAGTTGTGCACATCAATGGGGGAAAAGCATTATGGCGTAAATTTCAAAGAATCTTTTTAAATGTATTTTTATTAAAGATTTTCATCATCTCAAACAATTTATTAGTTTTGCTTTTGCTGTTTATTTTGCGTTTTTGTTTTTGAAGCCTTTTCAGTTCATTTGTTTTTGCGACTGCGTGGAACGCAGTTCAGCTACTGACTGATTGATTGTGTGACTGCGGAAATGGATAATAAAAAAAAATCCATCCAAACAATGACTATCATCAGTGCAGGTAAGAAAATAATAATTTTAATTTTTATCATCTACAATATTGTCTTATTTTATAGTATAGTACAGGGGTAGGCAACCTTCGGCTCCCAGATGTTTTGGGACTACAACTCCCATAATCCCTAGCTAACAGGACCAGTGGTCAGGGATGATGGGAGTTGTAGTCCCAAAACATCTGGGAGCCGAAGGTTGCCTATGCCTGGTATAGTATATTGATTATTGCTTTCATTTTATGGATCAATGGTCCCATTAGATGGTAAAATCCATGTTAAATTGCCGAGGAGCAAGGGGCGAACAATTTTGCCCGCCAACTGCTAAACCTACGAAGGATGTCCCGCACTGCAAGTTGGATCCATTTCGGTGCGTTTCCTGAACGCAAAGGTTTCAGCCCAGGGACCCCTTCCCAATTCTGCTCACCTGGTCCCACTCCTTCTCAGAATCCACCTTCTTCTCCAAGAACTCAGCCATCCCCAGACCCATCTTGTGGCAGATGTCAGCAATCACATCCCGGTAGATCTTTGCCAGGTTGCGGAACTCCAAGGAGATCTAAGGCGATAATCCCAAGTGACAGGAGGAAACGAAATGAGCCAATTCAAAACAAGGGTAAGGATGTCATTTCTACATTTAAGGGAAACGGACCTATACTCCTCTTTCTAGGGCCAAAATGTAACCAGTTTGACAGTAGGCACAGGTCTACTCAGAAGTCAAGTCCCATCCAGTTCAGTGGAGCTTGCTCCCAGGAAAGTGGTTATGGGATTGCAGCCAAAGAGCCCAGGAATTGTAGCAACTTGAGGGCAGGGGTGGAGAACCTACAGTATTGGACTACAACTCCCATCATCTCTCATCACTCACTAGGACTGATGGGAACTGGAGTCTATAATATCTAGAGGGCCACAGTCTCCCTCGCCCCTTGGTTCAGAACCAGATTATTGTCCAGCCGCAACTTTAAGGTTGCATTTGATGTCATAACTTTTTCAAGACACCAATCGTCGAATCTTGCCTTCGCACTTATAGGGAACCAGCAGCCTTGTCTCATGCTAAGAAACCCAAAATGTCAGTGCGGTTTTGAAACCAGTGGTTAAAATCAGGTCAGCTCACCATCTTGATGGGACCCAACTAGAAGAATGGCAAACCAAGCCGATGGACTATGCCAAAATGGCAAAGTTGACTGGAAAACTCGGGAATCAAGAGGATAAAAACTTTACAAAAGAATGGGGAAAATTTATAAGCTATTTAAAAGACTACTGTAAGCAGATGGAAACACTGAAAGGATTTTGATTTCACTTGTAGTGCAACAATCACCATGGAAAATATGGATCGATATAATAGAGTATGGAAGAAGATGCAGTTTTAATTGATTAAAATGGGACTCCGGGGAGGGGGAAGTCCTGAGATTCCGGGGAATCTCTGTATATGGTTATGTTTTTGAATTTTTTTATAATTTTGTATTGTAAAATCAAATAAAAATGATTTAATTTTTTTTTTTTTTTTGCACATCTCAAAATGGCACCAACTGCATCCAAACACAGACGAAAACCTGCTCTTCGTTCTCAGGAACTATCATGCAAAAATTCAATTATATCTCAAGAGGCGTCCAAATACTTAGCGATCAGGCGAGCAACTTCCCAGAACGTGCAGTAGTTAGACCAGTCTAAGATCTGTGTTTATCCCTTGAAGACTGAAGCATCCTTGGAGGCAGTTAATTGAATTCAGGGGTCACACTGTTGTTTCTCTCTCTCTCCCCCCCCCACCTTAAAAGTGCTGCTAAACCCCCTTGAGAAGAGATGGCTCAGAAAGAGACCATCATAAAACCAATTTCCTATCTGCTGCCAGCAGGCGCCCATTTTGCAGATACCAAGAGCCATAGAAAACTGGCCATGTCAGGATTTGCACGGCCAACTTAAAAAGACCGCACAAACGTGAGACCGACTGGCCCAACTGCTCACCGTCGGGAAGTCTTCCAAAACTTGCTTGTCCTTCTCATTGCTGTCCATGTATTTCCAGTCCGGCTGATACAGGTAGGAGTGGAAGTTGTGGAGCATTGGGACCTTGGTTTCCAGGTTGATCGTCATGTCATCTTCGATGGTGTCCAGGGCTCGGAGCACCAGGTAGAAGATGCACACGGCATGGCTGAGGACGAGGAGCAAAGAGGTCTGAGCTGAAGGACTCTCCTAGCACAAGGGGTGGAACACCCACCTTGCAAGCAGGTGGCCTCCCAGGTTCTATCCCTGGCATCTCCAGAAAAGGCTGGGAAAGTCCTGCTTGAAACCTGGGAGAGCTAATAGAATAATAAAATTGGAAGTGACCCTAAGGGTCATCTAGTCCAGGGGTGGCCAACTCCCAAGAGACTGTGATCTACTCACAGAGTTAAAATCTGGCAGTGATCAGGTTGAAGGGTTCAGGTCAAAGTTGTTGAGCTTTTTTTTAGGAAGGAGGAAGGCCCATTTTGGGGCGGTTTGTTCAAAATTGTTGAGTTTTTTCTGGGAGGAGGTAAAATGTTGAGCTTTTTTTAGAGGAGCCACAGTTGTTCAGCTTCTTTGGGGGGAGCCAATGATCTACCAGTGATCTACTGCAGATGTCCAGTGATCTACTGGTAGATCACGACTACCTGTTGGACATGCCTGATCTAGTCCAACCCCCTGCTGCCAGCCAGTGTGGGCAGAACTGAGTTGGATGGACCGATGGTCTGACTCAGTTAAGGGCGGCTTCCTATGTCTCCATAGGTCCTAAAGAGGGAGGATATTATTTAGGGCTGCCTCTGAGACTGCTTGGTAGCCATCTATCCACCCACAACACAGAACGCTTTACTCTGACCGGCAGCAGCTCTCTCCTGCCACCTGGCCCTTTCTACCTGGAGATGCTGGGGATGGAACCTGGCTTCTTCTGCACACAAAGCAGGTGCCCGGACCACGGAGCGAGGTCCCTTCTCCCCAAAGCATGTGCTACCAAGAGGTTACTCCTCCCCACAAACCAGGCCTCAGACTGGCCTGTGAAATGAAGGGAAGCCAAGGAGGAGAGAGAGAACATTGTGTCTGGCAACTTCAGCCAGCGTGAAAGCTCTGTGGATCATTCGTTTCTATTAGTGGGGATCGCAGCACACAGCTGCAAATAAAGGAACTGAGCTATCGGCTCCAGATTAGCCTCTTGGTGCAACTCAAGAGTGCCAGCATCAACCTTACAGAACCTAAGGAGAGCTGCATCAGCCCAGGAGGCCCATCTAGTCTGGGCATCCTGTCCTCACCATGGCCAGCCAGATGCTCTATGGGGAAGCCCAACAACAGGATCCAAGAGACCATCATGGCTGGGTGATATCTGGATTTCAACATCATGATCTATAACCAGCTAAACATCATAATATACCGATTTATCACCATGTCTGAAATAAGGATGAAGCTATGTAGAGGCATTGGCTGGCTTCACGGTTTTTCCTGTATTGTGACTTTTGCCGGGACCTGCTCTTGTGATTTGCTGCAGGAGGCAGGGGAGAGCTGTCAGCCGGCAGAGTTAACAGAAGCTGCAGGAACCGAGAGAAGCATTGGATGGCTTCATGGTTTTCCCCACATGGTGATTTTTGCACACACACATCACGATTCGCAATACGGTGGTACCTTGGTTCTTGAACTTAATCCGGGAGTCCGTTCAACTCCCGAAACCATCGGGAAATGAAGGCGCGACTTCCGACTGGTTGCAGGAGCTTCCTGCATTCAAGCGGAAGCTGCGCCAGACGTTTGGCTTCCGAAAAACGCTCTCAAACTGGAACACTTCCGGGTTTGCAGCGTTCGGGAGCCGATTTGTTCGGGAGACAAGCCGTTCAAGTACCAAGCTGTTTGAATACCAAGGTACCACTGTATATTGCCAGGTCAATAACTGATATCACGATACAGACTTCAAACCGGTTTTGGACAATATATTGTTATCTTATTTAACTTTCCAAAATTCAGTCCAGTTCTTTGCTATTATGATTACAGATCAGCCCCACTTTCCTGGATGAAACACTTCATTTTGATATAATTAACTGCGCCAGCTTCTTAAATGGGGAGCAAGACTGGATCACCTCCTACAGTCTGGCAGAAGCAGTTTGCAGAAAACCACCTGCATATTTTTTACCCCATGCAGATACGCACACACACACCCCACTATGTATAGGGAATGGAGTCATTGTCTGCACTTCGCCTTTCATTCTTTCTCAGAGGCAGCTGAATTAAAGTTAATTGCTCTGGAGCAAACCCACATGTACCCATAAAACAGGGCAGAGGAGGCCTGTTTGCGGTGATGCAAAGGGCAGCGCAGAGAACATCTTTAACTTGGTAAGATGCCACAGGTATGTGCTGTGCCAGAATAGGCTGTGAAAGACAGGCCCGGAGCAATTAACAGCAAACGATCAAAATTCAAATAGACAAAATGCAGAGCATGTCAGTGAATTCCAAGAGGTCCAAAGCCAACGATTTAACAGAATAAATTCAATATTTAAAGCAACAAAAAAGCAACCTAGATTTCAGGAGGGGCTAGATGGCATGCAGCTGGCTCCCATATCCTTGCCCCAGAGGAGACTGGCATTACATCAGCAAAAGGCAAAGGTGAGAACAGGATGCTGGACTAGGTGAGTCGCTGGCTTATTGAGCAGGCTGTTCTTACGCTCTTAAAAAAAGTTGATGCTGGAAGCTTGAGAATTGCACCAGGAGGCTAAGCCAGATGCAATTCCTTCTTGGAATTGTGTTTTCACTGCCTCCTAAGAAATGGACCTCGGATCTTTTTAAGTTGGTGGAAGCTGCCAAACCACGATGTTCTCTTGATTTCACAGGCCAACCCAAAACCTTGTTTGGGGGAGGAGCTGTCTGGTCAGCAAGCAGAGTGCATGCTCTGGGACCTCCCTCCATGCTGAGGGGACTCCTGTTTGGCATGCAGAAGGACCCAGGCACAACGCCCACCATCTCCTGGGGAGAGCCATTGCCGGTCAGAGCCGACAGCCCTGGGCAGTCAATGGAGAAAACAGCCCAACCAGGCTGCCTTACCCAGAACCACAGAGCTGGAAGGAACCCCTAAGGGCCATCTAGTCCAATGCAGGAACTGCAATGAAAAAAACCTCTACTTTAAAATTTAATAAATAATAATAAATTAAAATCTCTATCCGTTCTCAATAGTTCCAAGTGTCCCAGCATTTACAGAAACAGTCCCTGTTTCAGATTTGATCCCAGACTATCCTGGTTTTCCTTAGCATGTCCCTATTTTCATTGGAGAAATGTTAGAGGGTATGGAGTTAGCCAATCCCTAAGCCATCTGAAGGCATATGGTTTTATATATGTTGGAAGCTGCCCAGAATGGCTGGGGTAAATTAATAATAATAATAATAATAATAATAATAATAATAATACATTCCTATTTTCATCAGAGAAATGTTGGAGGGTATTACAAGCCAGCCTTTCTGAACCTTGTGCCTCCGGAAGAGTTTGGGACTCTCTCAGCTCCCCAGCCAGCATGTTCAGCACCTGGGGGCTGATGGGAGTTGTAGTCTAGCAACAGGTCGCCAGATTGAAGGAAAACCACTCCACGCTTTGCAGCGCTGAAACTTCCAGGCTCCAGCCCCGCAAGCGGTGCCAAGCGGAGCACAGCTTCTTCTTTGGCGATCACTCGGAGCGCACTGCCTGGCACAGGACTTCGATTCGGATTTCATTCCTCCCCGCCCACCGCCCTCCTCGAGGGGGAGGGGAAACCCCCCCCCGAAACTTGCAACCAAAACAAAACCAGTGCGCGCGCGCTGTTAACCCTTTCTTTGCCAGACCAACGCAGTCGCAGTTAGCCCTTTCCAAGCCTATCCTTTAGCCAGCGTGCAAGTTTGCCCGCCCCTCGTTCCCTGCGCCCCCCAACTGCCCGAGGAACTCACCGCAGCTCCCCGTCGAGGGCTTGGATAACGGCGGCGAAGCTCCGGCTGGTCTGGTTCAAATACTGGTAGCAGCGGCGGAGGCTGTCGCTGAGCGAGTCCTGCAACAAGAGCACAGAGGGCGGCGGCGCGCTCAGGAAGCGGGTCCCCCGGGAAACCAGCGGCGGCGGAGCCTGGGGCTGCTGGAGGCGGTGCGGGCCGGACGCCGAGCGCACCCGGCTCCCGGCCCAGAAGCAGCTGCTGCAGCCGCCCACGCCGCCCGGCCCCGATCCTCCTGCTGCTCCTCCAGCACGGGGCGGGGAAAGGGCCAAGGTACGCTTGAAAAGGGAGGCTGCGGCTTTGGAGGGGCCGCTGGCCATGGAGAGGGAACGAGGGGCGCGGGCCAGCAGCTCGGCCCCCGCCTGGCCCCGTGCCATGGGCGCGGGGGAAAGGATCCGGGGCGCGCGCAGCCAGAGGGGAAGCGGACACACCCACCGCCCCTTCCCTCGGCGGGGAGGGAAGGCAGCCGAGGCCGGCCCGCCTCCTTCCCTCCCTGGGCGCCGCGCCGTGCCTGGCCGCCTTAACCCCGGGCGCTCCCTGCAGGCGCTTTGCAAAATCTACAATTTTCTGCATAGCTTCAATCAAGAACTCCAACTTCTTTAGTTAAACTGAGTATCCCCTTTTATCCAAATAGTAGCCTGGCATAAGAAATTGAGTTATTTGGTTGTTGCTTTGTATGCACTGCTTGAACACCAGCTTCTGGGAGTACGGTGGGATGGTTCATTAGTTGTTATGTGCTGAAATAATTTAATAACATTTTTTTAAAAAAATGTGTCTGCTGAGAAGCAAGTCCCTCTGAGCTTCCCAGCACTTAATTTCCTGGGGCTTAAGTCCCCTGCTGGCATTTCCTACTTGCCACGTTAGCGCCAGAGCTGTTCAGCGTTTCTCTCGTCAGAGTCAACATGCCGACTGCTGCACTTTAGATGTTGGTGTCTCATGAACCCAGTGTTGGGGGGGGGGGGGGAGGAAATCTGATTTGGGCCTTCAACTCCCATCAGCGTGTGCGTGCACACACAAATACACACACCACCAGCAGTGATCAGGGATGAGAGCCCAACAAAGACCTAGTGAGTGGAGAGGATTCAGTAAGGCTGGCATCTGCAGCCTGAGGCCGTTCCCGGGCACCAATGCCTCTCCCCATATGAACTGCCCTGGACCCTGCAATCATCATCTGAACCCCTTCTTTGTGTGCCTCCTCCATGAGATCTGGAGGGTGGCAACACAAGAATGGGCCTTTTCTGTGGTGGCTCCCCGCTTGTGGGATGCTCTCCTCAGGGAAGTTTGCCCAGCACCTTCATATCTTTAGGCTCCAGGGGAAAACATTCCTCTTCTCCCAGGCCTTTGGCTAATTAAACCACCTACGGCCTTTAAAGAGTGTGTGTGTGTGATTGTTTACTATTTTTGCATTTTTATGTTCCAAACCGCCCTGTGATCCTCAGATGAAGGAAGCTCCCCCACCGACTGTCTGGCAGCAGTGGCTGGGTCCAGAAAGTCACACTCACAGAGTTTAAAATTTCCTACAAGATCCCAGAGCACCCGATGTGGGGTCACCCTGGAGCCCTGTGGGAAAAGGACATGATGGTGGCTCCCCAGTCTCCCACCAGGATGATGAAGAAGAGGAGCTTGGATTTGATATCCCGCTTTATCACTACCCGAAGGAGTCTCAAAGCGGCTCACATTCTCCTTTCCCTTCCTCCCCCACAACAAACACTCTGTGAGGTGAGTGGGGCTGAGAGACTTCAGAGAAGGGTGACTAGCCCAAGGCCACCCAGCAGCTGCATGTGGAGGAGCGGGGACGCGAACCCGGTTCCCCAGATTACGAGTCTACCGCTCTTAACCACTACACCACACTGGATGCACAGACTGGCAAGTTGCCAGGGAACCCTGCAGACACAGCCAGCCCTGGGACTCAGCCAGACCTTGGCCAGCTAACTCTTTGCACTAAAAGCAGGCGTGAGGAACCTCAGACCCGGGGGGGGGGGGGTGCTAAATGTGGCTCTCAGTCTGGCTGCCAAGGCTCTCCCCAGCCAGTGGGCCCACTCCACCCAAGGGTTGTATTCCTTTTTGGTCTGGCCCAAACCTCCAACGAGATGCCTTTGGCTTGCCTGGATGAAGGATACAGAGAGGTCTGTGAAATGTGCCTGTAAACGTTGCTTATCAAGCAAAGGGAGAAATTACATTTGTTGCTTCTGCCCCCCCACCCACCCTTGGCATTTGGGCGTCCCCTGGGAAAGGGAATGTGGCCCCCGCACTAAAGGAAACGGGTGTGTGGATACTCTGCACATCCTAGGAGCAGAAGGGGAGCGATCAATTCCCATCTTTTCTCTTTAAATTAAATCTTCTGCTCTGGAATTAGAAAGAACAAGCAGCAGGAGGGTCGGGCGTTGGACAAGGACCTGGGAGACCAGGGTTCAAATACCCACTCAGTCATGAAGCTCACTGGGTGACCTTGGGCCAGTCACTGCCTCTCAGTCTAATCTACATTGCAGGGTTATTGTGGGGATTAAATGGGGAAGGGGAGAACCACATTAAACTCCTTGGAGGAAAAAGCTTCGGTAAAAATGCAAGAAATAAGTGCAGCAGATAAAATAAAGATGACCACAAGGATTTTACTTAATTGCCTTTCATTTTCAAAGATTTCTTGGAGAATTTGGGGCAATGTGGAACAGCAATGAGGCGAGGGAGTTGTGCAGGAAGGCTTGGATCCCACCTCACTGCACCTGACATCCAAAGTAGCCCCCTACCCAGCTGATTCTACAAGAAAAAAATTGCACCAATCGCTCCAAAACAGCAGTTCCAGCATTGTGCTATTTGGCCCAAGATCCTGCTGGAGAAATTTGGTGGAGGGAAAGGGCTTTTCACTTTAAAGAAGAGAGAAAGGAAGAAAACGGAACAAAATCATTTGTCCAGAGGACTGGCAAGCTCACTGCACATATAAAGTCATAATAACGAAATATAATTGCTACCTTTCATAGAATCTGACAGGCAGCAATTCATAATTAAGGTGTAAGAGTGCTTTATCGTATCATGAGCCAATAGTGATGGTCCAATTTAAGACCTGTCTGGCACTATATTTCACAATATAGAATTTTATTTGATTGCTATAAACTAATATTTTTTCCAATTATTTCTTGTCTGTCTTTGTTCCTGCCTCCCCTGCTCCAAATCCTGCATGTCTGACATTAGATTGTGGACTTTGGAAAAACAGTATGAATCCATTGTCTCTGGCTAAGCAGCTGCAATTAATAGACTAAATTTGATACGTTTATCAAATATGTCTGAAAATAATTTGCAGATTTCAGAGTCTCTCCAGGTCCCCCACCCCACCCCCGCCTTCTGAAACTATGATTTCTTTTCTCACTTTCTTGACAAGGTAGAAGCATGGAGCAGGAATAAACAGAACAGGAAAAGAGAAAATAAGACATACACCCCATACAACAACTCCTCATCTCCATCTTTTTCTATTCCCCGTCTACTTTATCTATTAAAAAATGTTTTTATTCTGCTTTTCTGCCAGAACGTGAGCGACTCGAGGAGAGTCACAACCAATCCAATAAAAAAAGCATGCCAAGCAGATGTTTTTGCCACTGAGCTACAGCCCCTTCCCAAACCATGTTTGGGCAGCACCGCTAAATAGAACTTCCATGTTCAGAGGCAGGGTATCACTTAATACGCCAGTTGCTGGGGGATGGGGAAAACATTGTGCAATTTCCTTAATGCCTTGATGGTGGGCTTCCTGGAAGTGTCTGTCTGGCCGCTATAAGGTCCTTTGACCCTATGAGGTCCTCTGGCCGCTGGGAGCAACAAGATGCTGGATCATCAGAGACTGGCAGCTGTTCTCCAGAGCTTCAGACGGGGGAACATTTCCAGTCCTGCTTAAGAGACACTGAGCATCGACCCTGGGACCTTCAGGCACACTAACCACCGAGCTAAGGGCCTTCCTAGCCAGTGATGACAAAACAGCACATTAAAGCAAGCAAATTAAAAACCAGGGAACGAGACAACCCATTCTTTCCCCACCCATTCAGCACAGTGCACTGTCGCTCACTTACCTGGTCCATCTTGGGCATCACCGTCTTGTAGCCTCCCATCTTAAACTTCACCAGGTTGTAGAGCTCCTCTGGGTGGCCCAGCCATTTCCTGAACAGCTCCATCAGCTTCCAGTCTCACCTGTCAATTTGTGGGTGTGCAGAGCGATGAGATTTAATGAGGACCTGCCCTGCCCAGCCTTCTCTCTTTTTTCTCGGCCCTGCCGAATCACAATTTCCTTTTCTCCTTTAATTTTTCTTTCCTCTCCCACTCCCAATTTCTTATTCCTCCTCCTCCACCTGGCTTAATTCACCTACTCTAGCCTTCCCCTCACCTTTTCTTTCCTTTTTACCCACTCTTCTTCCCACCCACCTGTCTCCTGACTTAATTCGCCCCTTCCAGATCCCAACCCACCCTTAGCCTCCCTCTCCCTGGTTTCTAGTTCCTTTGATGTCCTCGCATTTCCATTCCCTCTCCCTCCCTCCCTATGATCCTGCTCTGTTCCTCTTTCCCACCTGCCTTAATTCGCCCCTTCTATATTCCTGCTTTATCTTACCTGGAGGTTTCTAGTCCCTATGAGGTCTTTCCCTCCTTTCCACCCACCCTATCTGCTGCCTTAATTCACCCCTTCTACATCCCCCAGCCCACCCTTACCATCTCCCTGGAGAGTTTCTAGTCCCTATGAGGTCCCCTCACTCCCCTCCACCTACCTACCTACCTGTGACCCCGCTGCCCCCCACCCCGCCTTATTTCGCCCACCCTTACCCTCTCCTTGGGAGGGTTTCTAGTCCCTATGAGTCCCTCACTCCACCTACCTACCTACCTACCTGTGACCCCGCCGTTTCCCTAGTATGAGATCTCCCCTCCCCCTACCGACCTACCTGTGACCCCGCTGTTTCCCTCCTGCCCCCCCGGCCCCCCCCCAGCCTTATTTCGCCCACCCTTACCGTCTCCTTGGGAGGGAGGTTTCTAGTCCCTATGAGGTCCTCTCCTCCTCTGAGCCCGGTCTGCGTTCTTCTTCCTCCTCCTCCTCCCCGCCCCTTCTTCTTCTTCTTCTTTCTCCGCCCTGGCAGGTTTCTAGTCCCTATGGGTCCCTGGCAGCTCCTCCTCCCTCCCTGCCCGGCGCCGCATCTACCGAGACGCCCGGAGAGCCCCGAAGAAAGCGCGTCGCCATCCTCCCTCCTCCGCCCCCCTCCCCTCCCGTGCCCTCAACGGCCGTCCCTTAGCAGCAGCCAATCGGCGGGCGCCTCACCAGGCTCGGAGGGCGGATAGGCAGCCCGGAGGCCGCGCGGCGCTGGCGCCAGGGCCGCGTCGTCCAATGAGGCCGTCGCGGGGGCTGGCGTGACGGCCGCTCGGCGCCTCCGGATTGGCTGGGAGGCGGCATGGGTGAAAATGGGGCGGGGCGGGGCTTCGCAAGCAGCCGGGTTCCTTAAAGGGGCCGCGCGCACGCCAACGCCGCCTCCTCCCTTCCTTGCAAAGGTTGCGTGTGACCCCCAGGGTCGCTGCGGGGCGAGAAAGGGTGCACGCGCGCGCACACACAAATGCACACAAAGGCAATGGTGCAATATATCTAGAGGCGGTGGTGCAATATAGGAAACATGACGGGTGCAATAGGAAGCAGCCAGGAATATTCGTGTTATCTGCAATCTAAATCTCGCCTGCAATCTAAATCGTGGGTACCTGATAATTAAGCTGCGCTCCTGCAAATGCGATATTGCTATTGTTATCATCACCTTTGCGAAAAGGGGATCATAATGTGCAATGCTGAGAGGAGGCAGTGCTATAGGATGGCCCACGTTTTACGGCCAGCGGTGCCAACCTGAATAAAAATATTGCAGCGGAGGTAAACCCCACCCTGGAAATAATTGATACCATGAAGTTCCAGACGTCCTGGTTTCTGCGTGTAAAAACGGGAAAGTTCGGGTGTATGGCAATGCGATGGGAAAAGCAGTTTAAAATCACTATTTTAAGGTTAGGTTTCTGCAAAAATAAAAATATCAGCAATTTGGGTCCCCCCCCCCAAAAAAAAGCTTAACAATCTTGGTGGTTTTTAAGCAGGTGTCAGGAATTTTGCTTTTTGAAATATGGCAACCCTAGGGGATGTCCCCCTTTACATTTTTGAAACAAAATAAAAAAAAAAATTCCTTCCAGTAGCACCTTAGAGACCAACTAAGTTTGTTCTTGTTGGTCTCTAAGGTGCTACTGGAAGGAATTTTTTTTATTTTTTATTTTGTTTTGACTATGACAGACCAACCTACCTGTAATTTAAATTTTTGATGGGAGACCCCTAGGAGTTGGCTCCTATCTTCCGAAAAACACACAGAGTGCAAACAAGACTGAGTGTAGGGGGGGGGGGGCTTGTTTAATTTCACTGCACACAGGTGGTGCAGTGACAATAAAGGTTTATTATTATTATTATTATTATTATTATTATTATTATTATTGATGGCCTTGCAGCTAGAGTGCTGGTGGCGAGAAACTCGCTCTGAAGCAAACTGAACACAGGTTACAGCTCAATGTGGAGCCTGCCGAGCGGTGACAGTGACGGTGAAGAGGACCTTCTTTGTCGACTATTGCATCTGCAGAAAACAGTACCAGGAGACTCTTTTAGATGGTTCGTAGTCTTAACAGAACCACCTTTGCCATCGGGATCTGGGGAGGACCCCAAGATCTCCTGCAATGATTTTGCAAAGGTTTTTTTGCAGATAAAGTCGCTCAGATTCGGAAAGAGGTAGACTCCACCGTGGGACCAGGGCCGGGGCGGGAGAGTGCTACACTCCTGTCCGGTTGAGTTGCATGGAATCAATTCCAACCTGTTACCTCCGAGGATGTGGACAGGCTGCTTGTATGAGTGAAACCAACCACCTGTCTCTTTGATCCTTGCCCATCCTGGCTCATAAAAACAATCCAGGCAAGGCTGGGCAATGGGCTTTGTGGGGTAGTGAATGCTTCCCTCTGTGAGTCTTCCCAGACACCTTTATTAAACCGGTTCTTAACAAAACCATTTTTGGACCTGGCCATCATGGTCAACTATTGCCCAGACTCAAATCTTCCGTTCCAGGGCCGGGTGATTGACCAGGAGGTTGCTGAACAATTCCAGGTTGAGAGAGAGGAGTCTTGTTGACTTGGCAGCCCTGGACCTGAAGCACGCTGGCCCAGGCTTGTGCCTTGGGGAGGTCACATCAGTGCAGCTAATGCAACAGTTTCACTTCACCCCCAGAGGCATACTCCATTGTAGTCACTCTGGCTTGGGTTGATGGGAGTTGTAACCCATTTTCCATTTAAGGGAGGCTGCTATGCTTCTTCATGGAGGATTAACAGTGGTCAGAACTGCAGGAACAGTTGGCTATATTACTCAATCCCCTCTTAGCCAGCAGATAAAGGGGAAAGGGTCCCTCTGCCTCTCCCTGTAGAGTCCTGCACTTTGGACACACATTTTCTTACTCACTGCCTACTGGACCTGCTGGGTCACATTTTTTTTTGCACCATAGCTTGCAATCTTGCAACACCCTGGTTTCAACAGGGTTGCTTTTATTTACCTCTTCTAATCACCAAAGTAGGTTGCGAGTTTTCTGCCTGAAAAGCAGCCTGGCCTCTTCATATTTAACAGATGGGTGGTGATATTATTATATTATTACCGTATATACTCGAGTATAAGCCGACCCGAATATAAGCCGAGGCACCCAATTTCACCACAAAAAAACCTGGGAAAGCTTCATAGGAGCCACTGCCTGCCTCACTTGAGTATAAGCCGAGGGCGGGTTTTTCAGCACAAAAAATGTGCTGAAAAACTAGGCTTATACTCGAGTATATCGGGTATTTAAAAAGAAAAAATAGTGTACACAACGGGATCGGTAAGAACTGAATCCACAACTCTGCGGAGTTGAGTTAAAGGTCTGTTCTATGACAAGAGCATGCACACGAAAGCTCATACTAAGAACAAACTTAGTTGGTCTCTAAGGTGCTACTGGAAATAATTGTTTTCTTTTGTTTTTACTCATAGTGTTCCTATTGCTATTACCGGCCTAAGATAATTGTGGCCGCTAACTTCAATTAGTCTGCTCTGAGAAAAAGTTAAGTGCAACTTCAGGCTTCAAAGAGAGCACAGAACAAGCGCTTCAGTTCCAGGGAGTTTCCCTAAATGTCAAACTTGCTGAGCTCCTCTTGCAGATGAAAAGATTACGCAAGCGTGTTTCGAAAACCTTTCTCTTCTTTTTTTAAATATTAGGGCATCAAGATCGCCATTGGGGAATTTTCTTTTTTTAAAAAAAACAGGGACTATGCCCTCAAGACAGAGAAAAACTAGAACCCTGGCAACAAAAGAGAGTGCAAACAAATTGTTCCTGCTTTTGACATTTTAAAAGTGTTTAGTGATTATCATCTGCCCTGCAGGCGCATTACAGCCAAGAACTAAACACAAGTTGTGTTCTTAGGAGCAGTGATATTTTTCTAGAACAGTGTTTTTTCAACCACTGGCCGCGAGATGTTGCCTGGTGTGCCGTGGGAAAAATTTGGTTGGATACTGCCAAGGAGTTCCCCCTACTGGCAAACAAAGCTATTTTGACATTGCTCCCATTTTCCACTACATATCTGTGTGAGATGAGCTTTTCAAGCATGATTGCTATAAAAACTAAATACAGAGAGAGACTGAGAGCTGTTGACGAAGAGCTACGTGTGTGTCTTTCTTCGATTCCAGCCAGAATATCAGCTTTGTGTTCAGCCAAACAGGCCCAGGTTGCACACTGAATAAAGTATTTTATAATTTTTCATATTTCTGTTTACTTACTATTTCATAATAAAGTAATTATAAAATACTTTCTTTGTGTTTATTTGATTCCTATTCAAGAGAATTACTTTATATATAGTCAATATAGGCACAGAGTTAAATGTTTTAACATTTTCTAATGGTGGTGTGCCTCGTGATTTTTTTCATGAAACAAGTGTGCCTTTGCCCAAAAAAGGTTGAAAAACACTGTTCTAGAAGGTGCCAGAGCTCACCGTGAACTTCTCCTTTGTTCTCTTAGAATGGTAATGGTGCCCACCTGAGAGGGTCAGCTCCGGCTAAAAGAAGACCTGCCCAGAAGTGAACATAATGTTGCATGCCACCCCAAGCGGTGCAAGATTCTAGGGGTTCCAGGTGCTCAGCCGGGGTCCTTGTTATCTTGTGGAAAAGAGACAGTGGGATCTTTATGATATAAGGTAAAGGTAAAGGACCCCTGGACGGTTATGTCCAGTCAAAGGCAACTATGGGGTTGTGGCGCTCATCTCGCTTTCAGGCCAAGGGAGCCGGCGTTTGTCCACAGATAGTTTTCTGCGTCATGTGGCCAGCAGGACTATACCACTATCAATCAAATGTTATTACGGTCATAGACCAGCATTTAAAGTGCTTTACAGAGCTAAAGGAAATTAAAACGCAGAATGAATATAGCAGTCTAAAAATATAAAAGGGGTTAAAAATGTCCAAGAGGAGGGTCCAGCTTGCATTTTCCCAGCATCTGCTCAAGGTCTTCATTCCATTCCCGAACAGAAGAGCTGCTACCCACAGCCCAACACCAAGTAACCCCACCCCCGGTGTGAAGCGTCATTCCAGAGGGTCATGACTCTGCGGGGTCGAAGAACCAGAGCAAGGAAATCAGCACTTTTGTAATCATGACAATAAAGTAATTGTGACTATACCACTACTGGCGCACTGAGGACCGTGACGAGAGCTAGAGCACATGCAAACGCCATTTACCTTCCCGCCGCAGCGGGTACCTATTTATCTACTTGCACTGGCATGCTTTCGAACTGCTAGGTTGGCAGGAGCTGGGACAGAGCAACGGGAGCTGTCACGGAGTTCAAATCCCTGCGACGGGGTGAGCTCCTGTTGCTCGGTCCCTGCTCCTGCCAACCTAGCAGTTCGAAAGCACACCAAAGTGCAAGTAGATATAGGTACCGCTGCAGCGGGAAGGTAAACGGCGTTTCCGTGCGCTGCTCTGGTTCACCAGAAGCGGCTTAGTCATGCTGGCCACATGACCCAGAAGCTGTACGCCGGCTCCCTCGACCAGTAAAGCGAGATGAGCGCGCAACCCCAGAGTCGTTACGACTGGACCTAATGGTCAGGGGTCCCTTTTCCTTTCCCTTTACAAGTGAGCCTACAATGGAGGGGCTCACAGTATTAACACCCCAGAAGGTCTTAGAGTTGGAAGAGAGCCCCCCCCCAAGGGTCCTCTAGTCCAACCCCCTGCAATGCAGAAATCTCAGCTAAAGCATCCCTGACAGATGGTCATCCAACCTCTGCTTAAAAACCTCCAAGGAAGGAGAGTCCACAACATCCCGTTCCACTTTTGAACAGCTCTTGCTGAGGTTCACTATCAATCTCCTTTCTTGGAGCTTGAAGCCATTGGATCAAGTCTTACCCTCCAGAGCAAGACTCTGGCATGCTAGCTAATAAATAAATAACAATTATTATTATTATTATTATTATTAATACCCTGCCCAACTGGCTGGATCTCCCCAGCCACTTTGGGCAACTTCCAACTTGATATTAAATTCACAATAAAAGATCAAACATTAAAAACTTCCCTAAACAGGGCCGCCTTCAGATGTCTTCTTAAAGTCAGGTAGTTGTTGTAATAGTTATGTTTCTCTCTCCCTCCCTCTCTCTCTCTCTCTCTCTCCCCCTACCCCCTTTATCTTGCAGAGGAACTCATCCGACTAGTTCCACCAACAGAATTCTCCATTAGATTTTAACCCTGACCGCATTGGAAAGGGGCTCAGGGTCCCATGCAGACTGACACCCCCACATTCACAGCCCTGCTAGATCAGATCCATGCTGCATTTACTCCATTGCCGGATTTACGTATAAGCTAACCAAGCTATAGGGACCCAGGTGGCGCTGTGGGTTAAAGCACAGAGCCTAGGGCAGTGATGGCTAACCTTGACACTCCAGATGTTTTGGGACTACAACTCCCATCATCCCTGAGCACTGGTCCTGTTAGCTAGGAATGATGGGAGTTGTAGTTCCAAAACATCTGGAGTGTCAAGGTTAGCCATCACTGGCCTAGGGCTTGCTGATCAGAAGGTCGGCGGTTCGAATCCCCGCAACAGGGTGAGGTCCAGTTCGGTCCCTGCTCCTGCCCACCTAGCAGTTCGAAAGCACGTTTCCGTGCGCTGCTCTGGTTCACCAGAAGTGGCTTAGTTATGCTGGCCACATGACCTGGAAGCTGTACGCCGGCTCTCGGCCAATAAAGCGAGATGAGCGCCGCAACCCCAGAGTCGGACACGACTGGACCTAATCGTCAGGGGTCCCTTTACCTTTAACCAAGCTATAGCTTAGGGCCCCACTCTCTTGGGGGCCCCCAAAAAAAAATTAAAGGAAAAAAAACCTGGATGTACATTTCCAAAATATAAGATAAAAAACAAATAAAATAAAACCTACATACAGCAACAGTGTTTTGTGTTGTGTAGGCTCCTATGATGTACAGTAAGTCATGGGCCCCGCCTGCTAGCCTGCTCCCTAAAATATCAGCTTGCCTAGGCTGAATAGGACATCTTGAGCTCTCTCTCACACACAAACCCAACCAGCCACATTCTTCTTTGTAAGAACAAAGTTCGACAAACTCAAGCCCTTGGTTTTTCCCCAGGTAGCTCAAGCCTTCAGCATTTCCTTACATCCTGATACAATCACAAAATCCCAGTTCTTCAAACCATTCAACCTTTCCCTGGGCAACAAGTTCTGCTACATACATCACAAGGTCTTCCTTCTTATGTTACAATGGGGTTAGTTGGCCCACAGTACCTAGACGTTGGGTGGCCCTTAGGGATTGTCTGACAATTTGGTGGCTATATATATGATGATTTCTAACCATGTTTCTTCCTCCTCCACACTTTTTATCCATTTTGGGGGTATTTGTGAGTGAGATATCGAGGTGCAAATTGCGTTATTATTAATTAAATTTGTAAGGTAAAGCTTAAGGTACCCCTGACCATTAGGTCCAGTGGCGGACGACTATGGGGTTGCGGTGCTCATCTCGCTTTACTGGCCGAGGGAGCCGGCGTACAGCTTCCGGGTCATGTGGCCAGCATGACTAAGCCGCTTCTGGCGAACGAGAGCAGCGCACGGAAACGCCGTTTACCTTCCCGCCGGAGCGGTACCTATTTATCTACTTGCACATTGACGTGCTTTCGAACTGCTAGGTTGGCAGGAGCAGGGACCAAGCAACGGGAGCTCACCCCGTCGCAGGGATTCGAACCGCCGACCTTCTGATCGGCAAGCCCTAGGCTCTGTGGTTTAAACCACAGCGCCACCCGCATCCCTATTAAATTTGTAGCCCCACCCCCATACCCGCAGGTCTCAGGGCGGCTCATGGGATAAAATCACAATATAAAACCGCCAAATACACAATTCAAATAAAAACAAGAACAACCCAATTATTCCCCCATCCCTGACACATTTTAAAATGTCAGTCAACCAAAGGTCTGGTTAAAGAGGAACCTTTTCCCCACCCTGGCACTTCAAGGTGTATAATGAAGGTGCCAGGCGAACTTCCTTGGGGAGAGCATCCCACAAATGGGGAGCCACATATATGTGCATTGTAGGGGGTTGGACTAGATGATCCTTGGGGGTCCCTTCCAACTCTACAATTCTCTGTTTCTACAGTTTTATTCTGTGAGACCAGCATGTCCACCTGCACAAAATGTCTCCCTTTCGTTTCGTTTGGTCTGCTGATTGAGGACAAGGAATAAGGTTGTCTCTGCACTATGAACTCACATCAGGGTATATTATTATTATTATTATTATTATTATTATTATTATTATTATTATTATAAAATAATAATAATAATATGTCAAGGAGATAATTACACAACTTTTAGAAGACATCTGAAGGCAGCCCTGTATCAGGAGGTTTTTAATGTTTGATGTTTTTATTATGTTTTTACATATGCTGTAAGCCGGCCAGAGTGGTGGGGTATAATAGTAATAGTAATAATAATAATAATAATAATAATAATTGCAGTCTGCTCACTTGCAGTGAAACTCTTTTTACGCAGAGCATTAGCCACAGCCCCTTGGAAGAAACACGCACGAGAAACATTTCCTTCGAGGAACGAATAAAACTTTAATACAGAAACCAGGAACTTCTCAACATCTATTTGGGGCTCTCACTCTCCAAAGAGGCAGAATGCTAAACTTCTGCTGTCTACTGCAACAGCCTTGGCTGCTACACTAACTGAAAAATCTGTCTTTCAGGCTGAGAAACTCAAACTTTCTCCATTTTTTTAAACCCAACATCTTTCATTTAACTTTGGTCTGGCTTGCGCTTAACGTGGCCCAAGGATTTGCCGCCTTCTCTCTTCTCAGGAAGGACCTGCCTGCTTTTTTCAAAACAAAATAATAAATAAATAAAAATGCTTTTTTTTCAACACGGGGGAAAACTGGTAAGCTGAAATCCAACCCTAAAATTCTGCAAAGCCAGTTTTAATCCTATACGGAGCAGAACCCAGGTCCTTATGCCCGTTTGGATACTACTACCGATACAAACCCTTGGGAATGAAACATTTGTGCCTAATAATGCAATGAGAATTGTGCGGGCAGGTCTCTACGCCCCGCCATCACCCAAGTGGGGGCTGGGGACGTGAATGCCACAATATGATGAGGACTAGCCGCTTGGTAAGTACTCGTCAGTATTAAAACCAGGGTGGAAACGGTTGGGTTTTGGGTGGCATCTCCGTAGCAATCGTGGGCATGTGCCTGCCCTGCCCTCTCTTCAAATTTTAGCATCCTAGCACAACCCAACCAGGGGCAGAGAGGCTTAACCCTTCAGCTGCCGCGAGTAGAAAGGTCCTCGGCCTCTTCCTGAGCAACTTGAGGCTGGCACTGGGGACACCACCAGGTAAGTCTTTTCAGTCCATCCGGGGGACCAAAGGCTTCTTTCCTCACCTGGTGCCCTTCAGGGCATCTCTCTTTCTGGTAGATCTGCCAGTGTTGCCTCCCTCTCCGCCGCTTGCTGAGGAACCACTCCGAGGTGAAGCGAACAGCATGGTCAAGCAGGGACCTGAGTCCCGGGAGTGGCAGGAGGGATCCGAGGGAGAGCGGGTGGATCTTCGCTAGGTACAGGGCCTCGTTCTTAATGATATTCCCTGGGATGTTTAAAACAGACAAATCGGTTATGATACACTGGGCCAAAGATTTTGGGTGTAATATACAGTTAAAGGACTGGGAGAAACTGTAGAAAGAAGGAGTAAAATTTACTGCATGTACTGCATTGAAAGAAAATATAATGAAAATGATGTATAGATGGTATATTAAAGGTAAAGGGACCCCTGACCATTAGGTCCAGTCGTGACCGACTCTGGGGTTTAGATAGTAAAATTCATGTTAAATTGCTGTTTTAGGGGTTGTTTTTAAAAGTCTGGAACGGATTAATCCGTTTTGCATTACTTTCTATGGGAAAGCGCGCCTTGGTTTTGGAACGCTTTGGTTTTGGAATGGACTTCCAGAACGGATTAAGTTTGAGAACCAAGGTACCACTGCACTATATTCAGGAAAATGAAGACAATATTCCAGGACCTTGTGCCACACATTACATTAAGTTTGAGAACCAAGGTACCACTGTACTGGGAACAAAACTAGAGATACAACCCAATACATACCAAGCCCTGAGAAATATCTTTGGTCCAGGAGTGTGTGGCACACAGGTACAGCTTTGCACAGAGCCCCCAAAGCGCGTTCCTGATCAAACTCCAAGCTCAGGATGTCAGTAGCCGGCTCAGCGGTAGGAGACGAACAGCTATGGATCCGGCAGTTATAAAAGACAAGGAAGCCCCCTCCATCAAAATGCAGAACAAGCCTGAAAGTCGAACGAAGAATATCTTACTGTCTTAGAACAGGGGTGGGGAACCATTTTGGTCTCTATGATCCAGAGTCTTATTGTGATCCGACCAAATCTGAGAAGCAGGGGCCACCTGTATGTCAATCAAATGGTGTCAGATGATTGACAGGTGGGTGGCTCCATTCATCTTTCCAAATCCCACGTGCACGGTATCCAAGCATCAGGCAGACATTGGGCTGTTGGTAGCCTGCCATGGCTTCAAGGTCCTTCTACTGTTTGCAAAGGGGTTTTAAGACAATTCCCCCTGCTCTGTTGTCTGCATCAAAGGGGACCTGTCTGAAACCCCTTTGCAAAAGCACTCTTTGAAGCAGTGTACCCTTCCTTTTAACATTGCTCAGTGATGTTCAGAAAAGGCTTTGCAAAATTGCAGACTGGAGCATCCTCAACTCCACCCCGCCCAGCCAATGTTTCAAAGAGGCGGGGAGACCGCTTCAAAGAGCCTGCAGAGGCTCAAAACGGAGCCCAGGGACTCTTAAAGAGCTCTGCAAAAGTGCTCTTTGAAGCAGCTGCACACTTCTCCTTCAAGCAAACAACAGGAGGGAGGACACACTGCACAGACTCCTCTATCCTCTGTCTTCTGGCCCACCTGCTTGCTTAAATCAGAAGTCCAAGCCAGACGGGGCGGATTTTGGTAATATGGCTCCCTGAGCAAGGAGGAAATTTAGTGCCCCCATCCCTAAATTTACAAAATAATACTTTTTGGTAAAGTTACATTTTTGTGGATCTTCTCAGTAGGCACTCATATAAGCATACAGCTCCCGGATCATGTAGCCAGCATGACTAAGTCACTTCTGGCGAACCAGAGCAGCGCACGGAAATGCCATTTACCTTCCCGCCAGAGCGGTACCTATTTATCTACTTGCACTTTGACGTGCTTTCGAACTGCTAGGTTGGCAAGAGCTGGGACCGAGCAACGGCAGCTCACCCCGTCGCGGGGATTTGAACCGCCGACCTTCTGATCAGCAAGCCCTAGGCTCTGTGGTTTAACCCACAGCGCCACCTGCGTCCTATACAGGTGAAGGTGTAGGAACCGCCTGCACAACCCTAAATCTGGGCCTGACCCAGCCAATCAGCTGATGGGGGGGCTGGACGTCTTTTTGCAAAAAGATCAGCCTGTGAGCCGAAAGTTCTGCACCTCTGGTTTAGAAAAAGCTGCTGGTCTATTTACCAGTATCCAACACACGATAAACCTGAGTTACGTATATCTGTAACACCAAACAACAAACATAACAGGCTGGCAAACAACACAAAACACAACATGTGAATGTATCCGCTACAAAAGTCTATATACTTAAAGGTTCATACATGGAGGTACATAGCAAATATCACAAGTCCAGTGCCCTCCATATAATTCAACCAATAGTCCCAAGGTCAGTGTACTCCATATAATGCAAATAAAAGTTCCAACTGAAAGTTGAGCTTGATTTGACAGTGATGACGCAGTACTCCAAGGTGTCAATGTAATTTTCATGAAGATTCGGAGCAAGCAGGACAAGGATATCCGGATTATTTATATTTATCCCTGTTTCACCACTTTCGGCTTCATCAGCAGAATAATGACTACATACAGTAACAGATAATGAACAAACAGAGACCCAACAGGTACTCCGAAGATTTGGGTCCCGCTTTTATTTGCATTATATGGAGTACACCGACCTTGGGACTATTGATTGAATTATATGGAGGGCACTGGATTTTTGTAGCGGATACATTCACATGTTGTGTTTTCTGTTAGTTTATACCAGATTATATACAGATTTTGGTCTTGTACGTGCATGTGTTTTATTATTTACTAGTGCAGTGTTTCCCAACCTAATCTAGGCAACGGCACACTTGTTTCATTAAAAAAATCTCGCGGCACACCGCTCCTCCCCCACCCGGCTGCGCCGGGTCTCCTGACCCAGAGTTACCTCTGGGATCAGCTGTAGTGCGGCGTCCTTTCTCCCGCCCATCAGCTGGGGCACCAGGTCGGGATTCTCCCGCGAGGCTTCTGTTGCTGCTGCTGCAGCAGCCAAGGGAGCAGCGTCGCCCTGGCTTCCGCTTCGCCGCTGGGCTCCAGCAGCGCCGCCGCCACGGTCCTGTGCAGCCCTGGGCTGCAGGTCCCTTTTTCCGCGGCACATCAGCCGGTGTCTCGCGGCACACCAGTGTGCCGCGGCACACCGGTTGGGAAACGCTGTACTAGTGGACGTTCAGCCCGTTAAATTAACGGGCGCTAGAAGATATGTGGTGAAACATTTGTAAAAGCAGACTGAGGTCCCTCTACCCCTTTCCTACCTCTGTGGCCCCCTCTACCCCTTTCCTACCTCTGAGGTTCCTCTACTCCTTTTCTACCTCTGTCCCCTCTACCCTTTTCCTACCTCTATCCTCCCTTATAGCCCTTTCCCTACCCAGAACCCATCACTATTTACCTCTGAGTGTTCGTGCATGTTGTCACTCTTCCCTTTTCCTATCTCCCTCTCCCTTGTGACTCCACCCCCTTTCCCACCTCTCTCCCCGCTCCCTCCCCCACTCTCTACTGCTCCTCTTTGGCCGGGCCCGCTCTAGGCCCTCTACCTCTCTCTCCCCCCTCCTCCCTCCCATCGGGACTCGGCAGTAATGATCAAATTCGTACCTGGGAACCGGATCTTTCCAGTCCCCTCTTTTATTAGCCTTGTTGGCTCTTGCAAACTCATTGGCACGGATGCTCCCATAGAGCCAGAAGTGGAAGCCTAGCCATTTCCAAGGGAGTCCGGCAGCGTCGTCCATAAATGATGGCAAATCAGCTGCATGCTCCTCCTGCAGGGGGCGCCGCAGACCCCCAGAGCCGGCCTTGCCTCCTTCCCAACTCTGGAGAATGGGGCTGCCTCTGCCCTGGCCCATCCCTTGGCTGCTTGACCCGGGTTCGGATGGTTCTGTAGACCAGCGTTTCCCAACCGGTGTGCCGCGGCACACTGGTGTGCCGCGAGACACCGGCTGATGTGCCGCGGAAAAAGGGACCTGCAGCCCAGGGCTGCACAGGACCGTGGCGGTGGCGCTGCTGGAGCCCAGCGGCGAAGCGAAAGCCAGGGCGGCGCTGCTCCCTTGGCTCCTGCAGCAGCAGCAGCAACAGAAGCCTCGCGGGAGAATCCCGACCTGATGCCCCAGCTGATGGGCAGGAGAAAGGACGCCGCGCTACAGCTGATCCCAGAGGTAACTCTGGGTCAGGAGACCCGGCGCAGCCGGGTGGGGGAGGAGCGGTGTGCCGCGAGATTTTTTTAATGAAATAAGTGTGCCGTTGCCTAGATTAGGTTGGGAAACACTGCTGTAGACGAGCCCTCACTGCTGGACGCTGCTTCCTGAACTCCCCCAAAAGCCAGGAACAAATTCTTCCCATGGACCTAAAAAAAAGTCGGGGATCTCAGAAGGCATCATTTTCTGTTCCACACTGTATTCATCATAGAGATGTAAAATTTCCAGAATTCATAGAATAAAGAAATCCTAGAGTTGGAAGGAACCCCAAGAGCCATCTAGAGTTGTGTACAGCTATTGGTAAAGGTAAAGGACCCCTGGACGGTTAAGTCCAGTCAAAGGCGACTCTGGGGTTGCGGCGCTCATCTCGCTTTCAGGCCAAGGGAGCCGACGTTTGTCCGCAGACAGCTTTCCGGGTCATGTGGCCAGCAGGACTAAACCGCTCCTGGCGCACGGAGGACCATGACGAGTGCCAGAGTGCACGGAAACGCCGGGGCGGCGGAAGGTGGGGGCGATGGGAGCGAAACGCCCCCATTGCTGCGATCCCGGGGGGATTCCATCGCGGCTGCTCCCCCGGCCGCGCTGGGCGCCCCGCCCATACAGGCTGCACACCCTGCACCCAGAACGCGTGTCACGCCTCTGTGGGCGGCGTGATCCGCCCCAGAACGCGCACCACGCCCCTGCGGACGGCACACTCCACCCCCAGAATGCATGCCCCGCCCCTGCGGGTGGTGCGCCACGCCCCGGAATGTGTGCCCCCCCAGTATGCGTGCCCCGCCCCGGGACACATGTCAGCCCCGCCCCCACTTGCTCCCCACCCCCGGTGCCGGAGAATGAAGCTCCGCCACTGCGCAGACGCCGTTTACCTTCCCGCCACAGCGGTACCTATTTATCTACTTGCACTGGCGTGCTTTCGAACTGCTAGGTTGGCAGGAGCTGGGACAGAGCAATGGGAGCTCACCCCGTCGTGGGGATTCGAACCGCTGACCTTCTGATCAGCAAGCCCAAGAGGCTCTGTGGTTTAGACCAGTGTTTCCCAACCTAATCTAGGCAACGTCACACTTGAGTCAATGAAAAAATCTCGCGGCACACCGCTCGCGGCCCACCGTTCTTGGAGCTCTCTCCCGCTCCTCTACCTCCCAGACCGCGTTCACACGTGCACGCAAACCCGCCACCGGATCGGCGGCGGCGCACGTGGGAATGCGTCCGCCCCGCCCTCGCTCACCCGCCGCTGGCAGCCAAGGCGTTGAAGAGGTAAGTGACGGGAATGGCCGAGAGGGACAACACGAAGACGCCCGTGGCAGCCGAGGCGCTCATCCCGGGGCTCGCTCGCTCCTTTTCCTGCCTCTCCCGGGGTGCCGCGCGGGGGAATCAGCGAGGCTGCGCGCTCGGCATCGCGCCCTAGTTCGGTGGGCTCCTCCGCGGCGCGCCGGGAAGCGCCATACGCGCCGGAGAGCTGCTGCCGCGGCGAAGGCGACACCAGCCAGCCAAGCCTATGAGCGCCGGTGCTGCAGGAAAGGACTCCGCCCGCCGCGCAGCGCCGCCGAACGAGCGCCCAGCGGACCTGCGCTCCAGCCCGCTTGCGCGCCGCTCATTCTGCGCAGCCCTCCCGCCGGCTTGGCGCTCGCCTCTTGTACTGCAGGTCCCTTTTTCCGCGGCACATCAGCCGGTGTCTCGCGGCACACTAGTGTGCCGCGGCACACCGGTTGGGAAACGCTGGTTTAGACCACAGCACCACCAATTGGAAAACAACAAAGCCGGCAGATGTGATGGGATACCTGCCGAAGTCTTCAGAATTAACTCACATAACAACTTCGGAAAAAATCTGGGGAGAGGCACAGCAAAACCATCGCTCTCTGACTCTCTCTCCCCAACCCGCTGCCGGCTAACTCCATTCCATAATTCCGAACTGTCATCCCGTAAACACTAGCATTAGCTTATAAACTAACTTCTCAGTTGAGGGCAAAATCCCACTTGTTTGCAAAGGAGATTGGCATTTGAGCCTTTGCTGTGCTAGCAGATCATTACCAAACAGGCTATCATAGAACCATAGAATTGTAAGAGCTGGAAGGGGCCCCGAGGGTCATCTAGTCCAACCCCCTGCAATGCAGGAATCTTTTGCCCAATGTGGCGCTCAAACCCATGACTCTAACAGTGATGGCCAAACTTGGCCCTCCAGCTTTTTGGGGACTACACTTCCCATCACCCCTGACCACTGGTCCTGTTAGCTAGGGATGATGGGAGTTGTAGTCCCAAAACAGCTGGAGCGGCAAGTTTGGCCGTCACTGATAAAGAGACTCATGCTCTACCAGCTGAGCTGCAAGGAAATTAGTCTGTTAGTTAATTAGCTGTTTAAACGTGACTGAAAGCATCATCTTGGGCTTGGCCTAATTAAAACTTTATACAGTACATGCTAATTTCAGAGGATTTAGAAACGCATAACGCAAATGCCAAAGTAGCTTATCTTTAGTAGGTGTTGGCGTGCCCAACAGCTTAAATACACACTGGGTGTGCTTAACTAGTTTTAATACTCAAAGCATTAATTAAATTCTAGCACCCACTTGGTCCCATAAATTTATGTCAAGTCGGGTGGCGCTGTGGGTTAAACCACAGAGCCTAGGGCTTGCCGATCAGAAGGTCGGCGGTTCGAATCCCCGCGACGGGGTGAGCTCCCGTTGCTCGGTCCCTGCTCCTGCCAAGCTAGCAGTTCGAAAGCACGTCAAAGTGCAAGTAGATAAATAGGTACCGCTGCAGCAGGAAGGTAAACGGCGTTTCCGTGCGCTGCTCTGGTTCGCCAGAAGCGGCTTAGTCATGCTGGCCACATGACCCGGAAGCTGTACGCCGGCTCCCTCGACCAATAATGCGAGATGAGCGCCGCAACCCCAGAGTCGGACACGACTGGACCTAATGGTCAAGGGTCCCTTTACCTTCACTAGTGCTCACCATCTTACAGCAACAGGGGCGTAGCAAGGGGGAATGATGGGGGCGGGCCGCCCCGGGTTCCACCCCAGAGGGGGGTTACACTTAAAAAAAAATTTTTTTTTAATTTTTTTTTAACTTTATTGGAAAAAAGAGATAATAGACACACACACACAACCTCCACACCTCACAAAGTGGCACCATCAGAGGGGGGGTGACACTTCTTTATTTTTTTTATTTTTTATTTTTTTATTAAAAATTAAATTTTAACTTTATTGAAAAAAAGAGATAACTAATTGATAAACAATTAGTTTACTAATTGAAGGCTATTTTTAATGCTGTACTTATGCTCCTGAATTTGTGGCTTCAGGAAGTTTATAAAGTGATTGTTTTATTTTTTTTAATAACCCTGCTCTTAAGCATCTGAATTTGATATGCCAATAAAGGTTATGGAATTGGAATTGGGGAAAAAAGAGATAATAGACACACACACACACAAAACCCCCACACCTCGCAAAGTGGCACCATCATCTTTGGGGGGTGGGGGTGACTTGCTATGCCACTGGGTGCAGCTCTGCCAGTGCCCTGGCAAAGTGGTGGGGGGGGGGGACAAAAAAAATTCCGCCACGGGTACCACCTGGGCTGGCTACGCCTCTGTACAGCAATATTAATCTTAACTAGTATATTAAGCCCGTTTAGAAAACGGGTGCCTAGGTTCTGAGGGTTATTTGGGGCGGGGGGGAGCGGCGGCCAAGGCGGCGGAGGTGGCCGGCGGCGGGGGCAGGGGCGCGAAGCCCCCAGCCCAGCGCGCATCCGCCGCGTGGTCGCGCACACCCGCTGGGGGTGGGAAGGGGCTTCCCCCTCCTCTCCTTACTCCCCGGGGGCGGCTGCAGCGGCGGCGGTGGGTGTGCGGCGACCCTCTTCGGCCTCCGGAGCACCGGCGCTTCACGAGGCGGGTCGATTCAGGCCGCTGGGGGGTGGAGAGGGGCTCCCTCCCCCTTCTTCTTTTTTTTTCCGGGGGCGGGGGGGAGCGGCGGCCAAGGCGGCGGGGGCAGGGGCGCTTTGCGCCCCTGCCCCCGCGCTTGGCCTTGTAAGCAGTAATGGCGGCAGCGGGAGCCTCTAGTAAAGGCAGCGGCGGAAGTGGTCTCTGCTGTCCAATCCCTGCGTCCCCTCTGTGACATGCGCAGAACGCACTTCCGTGACACACGGAAAAGCAGGGACATAGGCTCTTTATTATATAGGATGCTGTAAAAATTCAAATGAATAGCAGCAGAGACGAGTAAAAAATACACAAGGTATTTGGGGGAGCCGAATGGGTGCGAGACTCACCTTAGCATCCCGCAGCACCAGCCCCTTCAGATCATCCGGGTTCATCTGCTTCGTGCTTCCCCCTACTTTGGTCACGCCCTGCCCCACAAATGAGGAGCACCGAAGCTGGAACCTCTTCACAGTCGGGCCCTCGGGCATTGCTGAAGGAGAGGGAGAAAGTTGTGGGTGGCGGCCGAGCAATGACAGTGACGTCACATGGCCCGCACCCTCGCCTAGGGCGCCAAAATCCCTAGCACCGGTCCTGCATGCGTCGTAACATCACGACACATGCGTCGTGACGTCACGCCGCATAGGCTACAGAGCGACGCCTGGCCCCGGAGGCTCAGTACGCCGCTGTCAACATCCTTCTTAAATTGTGATGCCCAGAATTGGACACAGTATTCCAGGTGTGGTCTGACCAAGGCAGAATAGAGGGGTACTATTACTATTACTTATACTATTACTACTCCTGCCAACCTAGCAGTTCGAAAGCATGTCAAAGTGCAAGTAGATAAATAGGTACCGCTCTGGCGGGAAGGTAAACACAGTTTCCGTGCGCTGCTCTGGTTCGCCAGAAGTGGCTTAGTCATGCTGGCCACATGACCCGGAAGCTGTACGCCGGCTCTCTCGGCCAATAATGCGAGATGAGCGCCACAACCCTAGAGTCGCTCACGACTGGACCTAATGGTCAGGGGTCCCTTTACCTTTATTACTACGCTTCTATGCTTAGTTATAGGCAGTTATGAAAATGTATCATGTCACACACTCTCCTCAGGATGGAACAAGCACCCTAGCAAGGTGGTAGATGGTTGCCTCTTCAGAGGCTTGGTGTGGGCAGCTGGCGAGGCAGAAATGGCAACGATGCAGATGTTCTTGCCCAACACATTAAAGTACTTTCTGTAACGCTGCTCATTCTGGCCTGAGTCCTGCTTTCTGAGCATCTTCAGCTGCGGGAACTGACACTCTTACAGGTGTAACATAATACCTGTTTCACATTTGCAAGAAATCTACCTTTTGGTGCAGCAGTGCCTACACTTTGGAACTCCTTGTCGATTGATAACAGGCAGCGGCCTTCATTGTACTCTGTTCAGCACTTGTTAAAATCATTTGGTTTCCAGAAGACTACCCAGGTATCTGGAATGTTTAAGTTTATCACTTTTTAAAAGTTGATTTTAACCGTTTTATTCTTTTTGCAAACCACTTTGGTGGTTGTTGAGTTTTTTAAAAAAAATTAAGCGGTGAAGCGAAGCTCGGGCGGCTGACAACGCCAAGGTTGCGGGTTCGATCCCCCTTTGGGACAGCTGCATATTCCTGGATTTCAGGAGGTTGGACTAGATTATCCTCAGGGTCCCTTCCAACACTACAGTTCTATGATTCTATCACCTCCTCAGATTTCGTAATCAAGCGCTGGCATGGTTAGTACGTCGGGAAAGCTTCCACGTGCAACACGTGTGTTCACACCCCTCTACGACTGCAGGCGTCAGTAAGCACCCCACCCCACCCCACCCACCCCGCGAACACAATGCTTCGCCGAAGGAAGCCGTGCACACGTGCACCCCGCGTGTCAGAGTCGCCACGCGCATAAGGGGAAAGCAAATGAACGTGTGAACGCTCCGCGTGCTCAGTCAACCTGGTTTCTCTGTGGCTCTCTCTCACTTTTTAGGCTTCTGCGCTCTGATCATGGCATTTTTGGGGGCAGGAATCGATACCTTTCCGGGGATGCGAAACTCCTTTCGCACTTTCCCAAAGCAGCTGCTCCGGCAGACCCACTCAGCAGAGCGCCGAACTGCGCGTCTCCGGAGCAATCGATGTCAGAGCGCCCTGCCCTCCCCGCCCCACCTCTATGGGGCTCCGCTCTCTCCTTGCCGCTGTCCGTGGTGATGTCTCTGAGCAGATGATTTCCCCAAAATGCCACTTAGAGGTCAGGACAAGTTCCTTCTGGGTTGTTGTCCTCTTGGGTTTCCAAAAAAACCCACTTTGGGCCTCTGAACACCCACAGAGTGTCCCCCTCCCCCCGCCCCGCGTGGGAGAAAGGTGCTTTTAAAAATACCCAAGGTCCAAGGGAATCTGAGCATGTGCAAATCGCTTTTTCTTCTTCTTTTTTTTTTAAAGGAAAATAACTTCTAAGGGAATGAGGTGAGAGAGGATTTTCTGAACATGTGCAGAGTGCAAAACAACAGAAACTGCTCACCCCTTTTGTCTGCCTTCCTCTCCTTTAAAGGTAAAGGGACCCCTGACCATTAGGTCCAGTCGTGACTGACTCTGGGGTTGTGGCGCTCATCTCACATTATTGGCCAAGGGAGCGCCGCGGCGTACAGCTTCCGGGTCATGTGGCCAGCAGGACTAAGCCGCTTCTGGCGAACCAGAGCAGCACACGGAAACACCGTTTACCTTCCCGTCAGAGCGGTACCTGTTTATCTACTTGCACTTTGACGTGCTTTTGAACTGCTAGGTTGGCAGGAGCAGGGACCGAGCAATGGGAGCTCAACCCGTCGTGGGGATTCGAACCGCCGACCATAAAACTTTGTCCCTTGGAGAATCCTCGATTCATGCCCCCTATGGCTCACCTGCTCTCCACAAGCTCACCTTCTGCATTCCTTCAACTGGTTCATTTCTAAAACAGGAATGGGGGAACTTCAGACCTGGTGGCCAAGTGTGGCCCCTGGCTCCCTCCTATCTGGCCCTCGGGACGCTCCCCTAGCTATATACAACCTCCCAAGCCACAGCCCTAATTGGGCTTGGCCATTCCCTCCTCCAATTCTGTTGTGACCAGCTGGAATGTAGCCTATTGCACAAAGGAAAGTCGAATATGTTGCCCCACCCACTTTTTCATCTGGCCCCGCCCACCACTGTCCTGCGGCCCCTGGGAAGTTTCCAGGAGGGAATGCGGCCCCTGGGCTAATCCCAACCACTTTTCATGAATGAGATGGTGCAAAATAGCCAGAATGAATTATGAGCGCCAATGTGGCGCAGTAGTTAAGACCTGGGAGATACGGGTTCAAATCCTCACTCGGCCATGAAGCTCACTGTTGCTCAGCCTAACCTCACTGGGTTGTTGTGAGGATACCGGGGGGGGGGGGCGGGGATATGAATCATGCAAAACAACACAAATGATGTACCTATGCTGAACGTCTGTAATTCACCCAGAGTTCAGTTTCTCTTGGTGCAAAAATTTGAGTTTTCAACCTGCAGAATGTTAGTTTGAAACCATACCATATCCTGCTTAGCTTTGCAAATGTGCTAGCAGTTTTATTGCCGCAGCACTAGGGAGTTTGGTTGCTTTCTAGTGTGCGTGTGCATGCGCAGAACTGGCAAGCCGGGTTTCTGGCATCCTCGTCGCTGCAGCGAAGAGATTTTAAGAAGTGAAAGGACGAAGAAGGAAGACTTTCTCGATTTGGAAATGAATGCCTGTCCATTTATTTCCGTTCATTCTAACAGGTGAAGTCAGTATGCAGATCGGTAGTCATATTGCATCATAATATAGAGAGAGATATTCACACACATATATTATAACTTTAAATAATCTTAAACTTGTTCGGGCTCCTGCCTCACATCTTCTTGGAACGGCACTTTTCCACAGACTCTTATCATGCTAAAAATACATGGGATCGTTTTTATTATTATTATTAAAGTATGAAAGTCACTTAAGGTTACCAACCAGTTTATTGGCCCAAAGATGCTGGTCGTTTTCCCTAGCCTAACCATCCAGGGCTGCCAACTAGGGTGAACTACGTTCAAAATAGTTCAACTTGTAGTTCAAAGTAGTTCAACTTGAGGTGGTCAACCTGTTTCTGGACTCCGGCACTTCCACCTGCAGGTGGGGGCTCACATAATCAAATGCTTCAAACTCCCTGCACACAGAAGACTAGCAGGTCAGGGAGAAATGTTCCCCTCCAGCCCTCTCCCTGATAAGCTTAGTTTTTCTAATTGCAGGGGGGCATCTGTTAACTTGTTTATTTACAGCATGGTGGAAGTCTTGGGTAATACTAACTCCCTCCTGCAGCCTGGCGTGGTAAAGACATAGGTTTGCATCCTCAGCTAAGATCCAGCATGGGTCACCTAGAAACACATCGACATTTGGCTGTCACTTTTGTAAAATAAAATTCTTGGAAGTTCAACAGGTAAAGCGTTTCTTGGCACAGTGTGATGAAAGCAACGGGGAGGGTCACTTCCCCTTTCGACATTTCTCCTGGTTACCTGAGCTTCCTGATTTATTTATCTTTAAGAAAAGCCCAATGGGAAGAATCACAGATTCATAGAATTGTAGAGTTGGAAGGGACCCGAAGGGTCATCTAGTCCAACCCCCTGCAATGCCTTACTTATGACATCTACTTCTGGGCATTAATTGAAGCATTAATTGAAACTGGGAAGCCGGCTGCCAAGTGCTGGAGATCAGGGCGCCTGCTGACTGTTTTTAAGGAAGTCTTCCCCTTTACTTTAAAAAAAAAAAAAAAAACCACATGGATTTGTTTAAAAGTTAATAAAATTTCATGCACAAAAAAGCAGTTGCAGAATAGAGTGTACCTGACCTTCTTGTGCAAATGGAAAAGCCGAGTTGATAATGCCATGAGGTTGGGGAAACACAGGCAAACAGCAAGGCTGAAGAATGCAGTAAACTGATGGATGGCACCTCCCTCTGGGGATGGATCAGGTCCCTGCCTGTCTTTTGCCTCCTCTCCAGGAGGAGGAGCCACCCCTCTCCCCAGACCAGCTGTCAGAGCAAGGACAATTCTTGCACCCCATAATAAGCCTCCGGAAATGGCTGGAGCTGGAACACGGGATAAATTTTCAGCGCAGCTGAATTTTAGGACACACATTTTGAGTTAACGAGCTAGATTAAAAAGAAAAGGAAAAACAGCCCTGTAGGATGAAACGTGCATGCCAGTTCCGTCTCCGCAGATCTCGGCATGCTCCGCCTATGTACAATTCTCTTCTATGTACAGAGAAGCAGCTGAATGATGCAAAAGATGATTTTTAAAATGAAAATGCAGCCAAACCCTGGCACTGTCCCCTGGGTTTTGTAACCAACATGCTCAACTCGACTTAATGCATGGAGGGATTAAGACCAGAGTGTATGGTGTATGCTGTCCTGCAAGGTGTAACTAGGTCACCTCTGCTCACATTCAAAGGAAGGGCTACCAAACTCTTTGTTCTCCCACTTTCCACCACATATGTATCATGTGAACCCTTCCGGTAAGGAGTCCGTGTGGCTTAAGCAAGCCATCTTTGTGTTTCTATACAATTAATTTAGGAACTTTCACCACTTTGGAACTAATCTTAAGTTTTACTGCCCGTGTTTTCTGACTGACGTATGGAAAAGCACATGAATCTGACCTTTGAAGAGTTTGTAAGTAAACCATTTTTGACTTGCCAAATGTGTGGCCTTTTTCTATGCTAAGGGAATTGGGAGACTTTGGAAGCAGCTTAGAAGCAGATATTTTAAAGCCTCCGTTTCCGTGCTTGACTTTGCTGCATGCTGTTGTGATTTTAAATTTCTGCTGGGCCTCTGTCACCAAAGAGTACTCATCCCAAACCTGGAGCTAGGCATCCAGGGAGTTCTCCTTTCATTTTACTGTATCTATATTTTATTTTATTCTTTTCTTTTAACCAGAAGACAACATACCGACAGGTTTATAAGTCTTAATTCCATTCCAAAAATGACAGTCAATGTTCTGCTGGACATTTGGGTTGAGGTGTAGAGGTACCAACCCCGAAAACCTGGGGGAAGGGAGAAGTTTACAGATGCGTTTGAAGGTTGGTCTTCCCATTTTTGTTACAAGGTGCTTGCACATGTAAATAATTTGCAGCCTCCCTAGCTGCTACAGTTCCTGGAATGTTTAGCGGGGAAGAAGTTACAGCACAAGGTCTTCTTATGAGCATCCTTGCAAGTGTGACAGCCACAGAAGGCTGCAAAGACTATTTTTTTCACGTTACAGGGGAGGAAGAACAGCCCTGAGCAATGTAAATGATTAAGCTTAATGCCCAAGATTTGCCCCTCACAAATGTCTACCATCCACACAAATATGGCAGGAAGACTACTGTTTCTTTCAGGAAAGGGGAATGAGCTGCGTGAAACTGGCACGCAGTGTTTGGCAGAGATTTTACAAAAGCTGCAATGTGTTTTAATTAATGTTCATTTGGTGGCAGAAGGGGATCAGGTCTTGGGACTCCTAGCAAATGAAATATTGGAGAAAATGTATTTGGGCCCGTTATGAAATGCATGAACCATAGGCAAAAGCATGGGTAAAGGTAAAGGTAAAGGATCCCTGACCATTAGGTCCAGTCGTGACCGACTCTGGGGTTGCGGCGCTCATCTCACTTTATTGGCCAAGGGAGCCGGCGTACAGCTTCCGGGTCATGTGGCCAGCATGGACTAAGCCGCTTCTGGCAAACCAGAGCAGCGCACGGAAACGCCGTTTACCTTCCCGCCAGAGCGGTACCTATTTATCTACTTGCACTTTGACGTCCTTTGAACTGCTAGGTGGGCAGGAGCTGGGACCGAGCAATGGGAGCTCACCCCGTTGCAGGGATTCGAACCGCCGACCTTCTGATCGGCAAGCCCTAGGCTCTGTGGTTTAGCCCACAGCGCCACCCGTGTCCCTAAAAACGTAAAAACATGGGTCTGCCTTCTAAAAACATTCCTGCAGGGAAGCCCCCTTGCCACCATGTTGTCGTTTCAGCACTGGCAGCAACAGATCCAACTTGTGGCTTGCTAACCAAACGCTGCCTTCAGATGGACGAGAGTGCCACTGAGGAAGAACGCCAGCCAGAGATCGGCTGGGGCGAGTCGCACAAGGTTTGCGGCCTCAGTTAAACGTCCAAACTGTGGAGCCAGAAAAGTTCTCTTCAAGGCAGAACTGAAGACTATAACTGGAAAGGTGTTTATGTCCATCTAGATTAGTATTGTCTGATGGGCAGCAGCTCTCTAGGGCAGCATTTGCCAAGGTGGTGCCTGCCCTCCAGTGGCTGATGGGAGTTGTAGTCCGAAGACGTTTGATCCAGGGACTCTCATATCTTCTCTATTACTTGCCATCTGATTCAGTTAACTAGCCATTCCGGGGATCCAACCTGGCTTCTTCTGTATGAAAAACCGCGACCCCCTTCATGACTGAACCACTTTAATCTAAAGACTGAGCTGATCCATCTTCTCCATCAATTGGTTACAGTCTGGAGCCTGTAAGATTTGCAAAGGAGGGCCAAATCGAACGAGGTCAAGTGTAAAATGCACCGAAAAGCTTTGAGGATCAAGCTTAATGAAGCCATTCTGTTTGCTTTCAGATAGGCAAGACTGGGCTTGCTTTTGTTTAAATCGGATCAAGAGCTATATAGCTCCTTGATGTTTGCCGGAGTGGGAATGCCAGCGCTAAACAGCAGCTTTGCAATATTGTTTTTAAACATGCCAGGATTAGCGTTGGTTAAATGACGGTAATCTTTGTGTCCAAACAAAGCTGATCGCCGATCAATCGAGCTGCTGTTTAAGGACTGCGCCACCTGTGACCCACATTCCGCCTCTTCCTTTCAAAATGAGAATGTGAGAATGAAAGAGAATTTAATTTGGAGAGGCCGTAGCACAAGGAGAGAGGGCCAAGGTTCAATCAAAGTCTAGTGTCCAGATCAAGGGAAGTAATAAAGGTAAAGGGACCCCTGACCACTAGGTCCAGTCGTGACCGACTCTGGGGTTTGCAGCGCTCTTCTCGCATTATTGGCCGAGAGAGCCGGCGTACAGCTTCCAGGTCATGTGGCCAGCATGACTAAGCCGCTTCTGGTGAACCGGAGCAGCGCACGGGAAATGCCGTTTACCTTCCCGCCAGAGCGGTACCTATTTATCTATTTGCACTTTGACATGCTTTCGAACTGCTAGGCTGGCAGGAGTAGGGACCAAGCACGGGAGCTCACCCCGTCACGCTGTTTACCTTCCCGCTGGAGTGGTACCTATTTATCTCTACTTGCACTTTTACATGCTTTCGAACTGCTAGGTTAGCAGGAGCAGGGACCAAGCAACAGGAGCTCACCCCGTCGCGGGGATTCGAACCGCCGACCTTCTGATCGGCAAGCCCTAGGCTCTGTGGTTTAACCCACAGCGCCACCCGCGTCCCTTAGGGAAAGTAATAGTACCTCTCTATTCTGCCTTGGTCGGACCACACCTGGGATACTGTGTCCAATTCTGGGCTCCACAATTTAAGAAGGATGTTGACAAGCTGGAGCGTGTGCAGAGGAGGGCAGCCAAGATGATCAAGGGTCTGGAAACTATGCCTTATGAGGAATGGTTGAAGGAGCTGGGCATGTTTAGCCTGGACAAGATACTGAGAGCCACCTTCAATATTTAAAGAGCTGTCACATGGAAGATGGAACAAGCTTGTTTTCCCCTGCTCTGGAGTGTAGGACTCAAGCCAATGGCTACAAGTCGCAAGAAAGGAGATTCCAACTACACTTTCTGAAAAACTTTCTGGGAGTCAGAGATGTTCCACAGTGGAACAGTCTCCCTCAGGAGGTTGTGGGCTCTCCTTCCTTGGAGGTTTTTAAGCAGAGGTTGGATGGCCATCCGTCATGGATGCTTTAGCTGAGATTCCTGCATTGCAGGGGGCTGGACTAGATGACCCTTGGGTCCCTTCCACCTCTAAGATTCTATGATTCTATGAATCCCCAGCATCTCCAGATAGGGCTGGTCGAGACCCCAGTCTGCAGATCCTGGAGATAGCTGCTGCCAGTCCGTGTCAACAGTACTGAGATAGATGGAGCAGCGGCCTGACTCAGGTAGCTTCCTGTGTTCCTAAGGGCGGTAGGAAGTCCCTCTTCCGGTTCCATTCCTGGTGGGAACCTTGGCACAGCTGCTTTGAAAAGAATAAAAATAAGATTTATTGATAGGCAATGGGTGGGGAGAGGAGGAGGAGGAGGAGGGGAGGAGGCATAATCAAGATGTCAGAAAAGCAATTAAATTAACACTGGCACAGTGCAGTCATAAAACTGCTGATTGCATGAGATTCCTCTTGCGATAGTCACTAGCCGTGGTATCCAGAACCCGACAATTCTGTCCCACGCTTTTCAAAACAGCTCTCGTGTCTTTTTCCAGACCCTGAAGTCTTCCACTTAGTGTTTATCTGTGGCATTTGCTGTACAATGCAGTTCCTTTTCCACCCTGGCTTATTATGGGATTGCAGTCCTCCATTCAGGGAAGGAGAAAACCCAAAATAAATCTTAAGTATTCATTCATCGGCGACAGTAACTCGAGAGTCCTGCCCAGCAACAAGGGTTCTTTTGTGTTGTGGGTGGGGGACATTTTGACAACCGAACGGGGGACATGGAGGGCTAACACCCCAACTAGTCCCCTGTGAGTCTGCTCACCCCTCGTTTCAAAGAATCGACTGCTGGGCTAATATCACCACTGAGAAGAGCCAGACTTGTGCATGGGGGCCGCCAGCCGCTGACTATCCCCCCATCACTCATAACTATTGGGGTATTGTTTGGTCCACATGTTCCCTCTTCTCCTCCCGCCTTCGCACAATTCATGTCCATCGCTTTGCTTTTTCAAGACTTGATCATTAAGCTGTGTGGAAAAACCTGGTTGCCTTTCCGGGGACGTTGGGCAAGACGAAAGATCCGTCAGAGGGGATAGTTCTGTTGACAGCTCGGACGCATAATCTTCCGGTTATCTGCCTTGTGTATTTCAGTGAGGATCAGATGTCTGGAAAACCCATCCACACAGCCAAAACCTGGGCCCAGAAATCATCTTGGAAATACATTGCAGGGAGTTGAACTAGATGAACTCAAATTCTCTGGTTCTAGGAATCTGTATTTCAGGAATGCCAGGGCAAGGGAATCTTCTCTGCTCCTGCTGGGCCAGAGCGGGGAATTTAATAGATAGCAAAAGTCAACAAGGGTGCTGCTGTCAAAGACTGCAGGGGCCAGACTTGTGCATGTGTATACATACTTTTAACTGCAGTTTCTGCCAGCTTTTCTGAAGGCAGTTGTCATTCGAGGCTCTGAAGCGGCCGAAGACCTCGTTCGTTCCGAGCGTGGCGGCAACTTCACGGAAGTGTTTTCAAAGCAAGCCCCCAAACAAACCTTTCGATAGCACGATCTGGGATGGTTGTGTACACAGCTATGCCTTTAAGTCACCCCCGAAGCACATCCGTTCCCCTCAAAGAATTCTGGGCACGGGTAGTTTGCCAAAGGTTGCTGGGAACCTCGACTCTCTGAGGGGTGAACCACAGTACCCAGAATCCTTTGCGAGAAAGAGTGCGCCTCAGAGAAGCTTTCAAGGGACGGCGTGCGCCCGGCCCTCGGATCGGGATCTACAGCCCTCAGGAATTGGCTGATGAAAGCAAGCGGAAGGAAACAAAGGAAGCATCCCGGTGTTGTCTGATGGTGGAAAGATGATAGGGCAGAGGTGGTTATGCCGTGATAATGTCTCCGTGGCTTTCGCCCAGGACTAGACTGTTCCAGGAGTCTTGCTTGGAGCTGGGCTGTGGAGACTGGCTCATAGCTGCCGGGTAGCTCTGTGGGGAAAGTTTGAGGCCTGGCACGGCAGAGTGAAGAGCAGGTCCATGTCCGGACATGGCAGCCACTGAGAATGCCTGATTTTGGGGGTGGGGGTGGGGTGGGCAGGGAGGCGTGGAGACGGAATGGAGAAAGAGAGATAGAGAAACAGAATATCAACGGAAGCACATGGGAAGGAAGGAATTAACAGCAGCAACTCACAATTATGCAGAATAATATGCTTAATACAGATTAATTATACCCTAGTGCAGGAGTGGCCAACTTCCAAGAGACTGCGATCTACTCACAGAGTTAAAAACTGGCAGTGATCTACCCCCTTTTGGGGGGGGGTTTCAGGTCAAAGTTGTTGAGCTTTTTTTAGGAAGGAAAGCCCTGTTTTGGGGGGTTCACATAAAAGCTGTTGAGCTTCTTTAGGGAAGAGGAAAGCAACGCTGAGCTTTTTTTTTTTTAGGAAGGAAAGCCCTGGTTTTGGAGGGTCAGGTCATTTTAGGGGTATAGGGCAAAGATGTTGAGCTTTTTTTAGGGGGAGCGTCTTTGGGGGAGCCCCTGATCTACTGGTGATCTGCCACAGATGTCCAGTGATCTACCCTTTCAGGGCTGAGGGCCGCATTCCTGCCAGTAGGGTTCTCCTGTCCTCTCAGTAATGTTTTTGGTGGTAACAGGCATTCGGGGGAGATGCCTTAATGGCTACAAGATCCTGACCCCTTTGCCAAGCATAGAAGACGATCGGGGAGGGGGCATATTAAAAAGGAAAGTGTAATGCTGGTGGTCAACAAAAGAGGTTTAAAGGCTGTCTCAAGGCAAATCTAAAAAAATGTAGTATAAACACCAACAACTGGGAAACACTGGCCTGCGAGAGCTCCAATTGGAGAACAGCCTTTACCAAAGGTGTCAAGGGCTTTGAAGACACACAAACTCAGGATGCAAGGGAGAAACGTGCTAAGCGGAAGGCATGCTTGGCAAACCCTCACCGTGATCAACTCCCGCCCGGAAACCTATGCCCCCACTGTGGAAGGACGTGTGGATCCAGAATTGGCCTCCACAGTCACTTACGGACTCCTTGTTAAAACAATGTATGGAAGACAATCTTACTCGGCTACGAGTGATCTCCAAAGAAGAAGAAATATTTTAAAAAAGTATATCCTGCAATTCTGAGGTCTTAGCCCTGCTCTATCCTCCATCTCATGGCTGCAGTGAGGATAAAAACAGGGAATGCTTTGCACTTTGGAGGAAGGACGGCGTACGAATTGATTAAACTGAGAGGGGCTCACGTCAATGTTTAAGACCCTGTGTTCAATCCTTGAGGTTCTTTAGCTAACGGCTTGCTTTCTCCTGCTCCAGAGGGGAGGAACTGAAGCACTGGATTCAAATGACAAGAAGTCCCACTAAACATCAGGAAGAACTTTCTGGAGGTAGGAGCTGTTTGCAAGTGGAATGGACTCCATCGGAAGCTCGTCAGCTCTCCTCCACTGGGGGCTTTTAAACAAATCTTGGGTGGCCAGTGCCAGATTTACGAATAAGCTAAACAAGCTATATCTTAGGGCCCCACTCTCTTGGGGGCCCCCAAAAAAATTAAAGGGGGGAAAACCCCTGGATGTACATTCCCAAAATATAAGATAAAAAACAAATAAAATAAAACCAACACACAGCAACAGTGTTTTGTGTTGTGTAGGCTCCTATGATGTAAGTAATGGGCCCTGCCTGCTAGCCTGCTCCCTAAAATATCACTGGTTTGCTCCTTTCTATATATAGGGTGCCTACATTCTGCATGTGCAAATGGCTTTAGATACCTAAAGGTCTTTAAAGGTAAAGGGACCCCTGACCGTTAGTCGTTAGGTCTGGGGTTGCAGTGCTCATCTCGCTTTACTGGCAGAGGGAGCCGGCGTTTGTCTGCAGACGGTTTCTGGGTCATGTGGCCAGCATGACTAAGCCGCTCCTGGCAAAACCAGAGCAGCGCACGGAAACGCTGTCTACCTTCCCGCCGGAGCGGTACCTATTTATCTACTTGCACTTTGACGTGCTTTCGAACTGCTAGGTTGGCAGGAGCAGGGACCGAGCAACAGGAGCTCACCCCGTCGCGGGGATTCGAACCGCCGACCTTCCGATCGGCAAGCCCTAGGCTCTGTGGTTTAACCCACAGCACCACCCGCATCCCTATTAGGTCCATAAATTACCACATAGCATATATTCAACACAAAAAACGGCGACCATTTGTTGTTGACAAAGGACAGCAACCTTCAGTGGGACCCAGGTGGCGCTGTGGGTTAAACCACAGAGCCTAGGGCTTGCTGATCAGAAGGTCAGCGGTTCGACCTAGCAGTTCGAAAGCACGTCAAAGTGCAAGTAGATAAATAGGTACCGCTCCGGCGGGAAGGTAAACGGCGTTTCCGTGCGCTGCTCTGGTTCGCCAGAAGCGGCTTAGTCATGCTGGCCACATGACCAGGAAGCTGTACGCCGGCTCCCTCGGCCAGTAACGCGAGATGAGCGCCACAACCCCAGAGTCGGACACGACTGGACCTGATGGTCAGGGGTCCATTTACCTTTTACCTTCAGTAGCTTAAGGCCACATCAAAGCTATATCCGGCCCTGTGGGTGGCCATCCATCAGGGACTCTTTAGGTGAGATTCCTGCATTGCAGGAATGACCCGCAGGGTCCCCTCTAATTCTACGGTTCTACGATTCTACAATCGCTCCACGAGTTGGGCCCACAACCTTTTCCTTTTGCCCCGTTCCTCCTGCGGCGGTTCTTTCCTTCCTCACCTGTGGAATGGGCGCCGGGTGCCCGTAATGAGAGGAGATCCCCGGTTCCATTTTGATGGGGCGCATTTCTTCCATGGCAGTTGTGGTGGTTGTCGTGCTGGTGCAGGCGGCAGAGCTGATGGACGAGGGAAGGCTGTCGCCACTGGCAGATCCTGGGCATGGCAGAAGAGAAAGGAGAAGACAACAATGTGTTAAACTAGGTCTGTCTTGAGACTGTGCCAGATTCTGTTAATTCTGTGCCCAGGGTGGCTGTCTACCAGCTCCATCTGGTACGCAGGCTGAGACCCTCCCTGCCCGCAGACTGTCTCACCAGAGTGGTGCATGCTCTAGTTATCTCCCACTTGGACTACTGCAATGCGCTCTACATGGGGCTCCCTTTGAAGGTGACCCGGAAACTGCAATTAATCCAGAATGCGGCAGCTAGGCTGGTGACTGGGAGTGGCCGCCAGGACCACATAACGCCAGTCCTGAGAGAGCTACATTGGCTCCCAGTACGTTTCTGAGCACAATTCAAAGTGTTGGTGCTGACCTTTAAAGCCCTAAACAGCCCCGGTCCTGTATACCTGAAGGAGCGTCTCCACCCCCACCATTCAGCCCGGACACTGAGATCTAGCGCCGAGGGCCTTCTGGCAATTCCCTCCCTGCGAGAAGCAAAGCTACAGGGAACCAGGCAGAGGGCCTTCTCGGTAGTGGCGCCCGCCCTGTGGAACGCCCTCCCAGCAGAGGTCAAAGAGATAAACAACTATCTGACATTCAGAAAATACCTGAAGGCAGCCCTGTTTAGGGAAGTTTTTAATCTGTGACATTTTGATGTATTTTAATGTTTCTTGGAAGCCCCCCAGAGTGGCTGGGGTAGATACAGCCAGATGGGCGGGGTACAAAAAATAAATTATTATTATTATTATTATTATTATTATTATTATTATTATTATTCTGTTGTGGTCAATCTTTTCATTGCCGGGGGGGATGTCCTTCCGTTGTTTTTTTTTTGCAAACATAACAAACTGAGCATCTGGTGGATCTCCTTTGGGCTTTTAGCATTGCAGCTCAAGTCCTCTGGAATCAGCTGAAATGACATAAATTGCAATGTCGTGAAGTTCAGGGGCCTCGGAAAAGATGTCTCCATAGAATCGTAGAATTGGAAGGGACCCCGAGGGGCATCCAATCCAACCCCCTGTAATTCAGGAATCTCAGCTAAAACATTCAAGGCAGGTGAACATCGAACCTCTGCTTAAAAACCTCCAAGGAAGGAGAGTCCACAACCTCCCGAGGGAGATCGTTCCATTGTCGAACTTTAAGAATTAACGGTTCGAACTGTTTTCGTTTAAGAAGGCTTTCCCTGAGGCAAGGCTCCATCATTTATGGAATATTAATTGTGTGGCGCAATGGGTCTTTTGCTGTTAACCAGAAGGTTGGCGGTTCGAATTTTCTGTTTTACAATTTAGAATACTCATTTAAACATCCTTAAAATATCAGTGACTTCCCTTCTTCTCTTTCCATGGTTCATTTTGCATGCCATAGTAGATCCCTGCATATTTTACATAAACCATTCAGAATTCCATCATTACATCCATCAAAACTTATTTACACGGTTGAATTTATCTAAATGCTGCCAACCCTTTTCAAGTGCACACAATCCCCCCCCCCCATATATTCAATAAACATTTCCCAATCTTCTCTAAATGTATGTTCTTCTTGTTGACGTTTAGAAGACATCTGAAGGCAGCCCTGTTTAGGGAAGTTTTTAATGACTGGTGTTTTAATGTATTTTTAATCCTTTGTTGGAAGCCGCCCAGAGTGGCTGTGTTAATTTCATTGTACACAGGTTGTACATTGACAATAAAGGTATTATTATTATTATTATTATTTATTAATAAGGTTTATTTATCCATATTACATTACATTTGTAATTTTCAACCTTGTACATTCCTGAAATTGTTACTGTCATTATTGTACATTTCATTTACACAACTTGTACATTTCATAACATACATATTGTACTTGTAGTATTAATACTATATCATATTCACATTTCCTTATGTTATTAATATTCCCCATATCTTCTTTCCCCCTGTGTCTTCCCTTCACCTGTGTGTGATTTCCTTAGTCATTTTATTTATTGTTCTTATTGAGATTGTGTTTCTGTACCTTAATATTGTATAATCCTTGTTGTTTAATTACATGACTTAATTTGATCTGTCTTGTCTTTATGAACTTAATCTAGGCATGCCAATAAATTCTTGTTGACACCTCTTTTGTTCATGTATTCTTCTACACATTTCCATTCTTTTTTAAGATTTTGGTTAGATTGCATTCTAATTGCTGCCGTCATTTTTGCTAATTCAATCATTTCAGAAAATTTATTTTGCCACTCTTCTAATGTTGGTACAACTTCTGCTTTCCAATTTTTGGCAACTAATAACCTTGCGGCAGCTGTTGCATACAAGAAATTTTTTTCCGTATCTTTGGGGATGTCATTTGTTACAATTCCCAAAAGAAATGCTTCTGGTTTCTTGTTGATCGTTTTTTTAAAGTATTTTTTTCAATTCTTCATGTAGGATTCCCCAGAATTCTTTAATTTTTCCACATCCCCAACAATTATGATATAAAGACCCTTCTGAGGACTTACAGCTCCAACGCAGATTTGATATTATTATTATTATTATTATTATTAGATGGGCGGGGTATAAATAATAAACTATTATTATATGTTGAGCCTGCAAGTTGCGCCTATTCCATCAGCTTAAATTGCCATTCTTCTTTAGTTGGGACTAAAATTCTATGGTTCTGTGATCTGTACAAATTGTTTCATTGTTTCTGACTTGGGCTGTGAAGCGGTATATACATTTTGCGAAACAAGCAATGCTGCGTTCACCTGTTGGCGCCTTGGATTTGTTTAAATTCTTCGGTTTCCTCTTCCTGGTCTGGATCCCTTCCTTCCGCATTGCTAAAGGCCTCGGGACCTAAGAAGACACCAACCTTTTAGGGCAGGCACAAAAACCCAGGAACATTAACCCCTCCCAATATTACAACAGTCCATGGCTAACGGGAGCTGGACTGCAAATCCAGGAACTGAGGCAGAACTGTTTCGGAGCAGGTTTTCATCTCACCGCAAAGAAGACAATCTAAGAGCGGTTGGAGGATGGATGGCAGCTAACAGATTGAGGTTGAATCCTGACAAGACAGAAGTACTGTTCTTGGGGGACAGGGGGCGGGCAGGTGTGGGGGACTCCCTGGTCCTGAATGGGGTAACTGTGCCCCTGAATGACCAAGTGCGCAGCCTGGGAGTCATTTTGGACTCACAGCTGTCCATGGAGGCGCAGGTTAATTCTGTATCCAGGGCAGCTGTCTACCAGCTCCATCTGGTACGCAGGCTGAGACCCTACCTGCCCGCAGACTGTCTTGCCAAAGTGGTGCATGCTCTGGTTATCTCCCGCTTGGACTACTGCAATGCGCTAGAGCTACCTTTGCGTGGGGCTACCTTTGAAGGTGACTCGGAAACTGCAATTAATCCAGAATGCGGCAGCTAGACTGGCAGTGGCCGCTGGGACCACATAACACCGGTCCTGAGAGATCTACATTGGCTCCCAGTACGTTTCCAAGCACAATTCAAAGTGTTGGTGCTGACCTTGAAAGCCCTAAATGGCCTCGGTCCTGTATACCTGAAGGAGCATCTCCACCCCCACCATTCAGCCCGGACACTGAGATCCAGTGCCGAGGGCCTTCTGGCGGTTCCCTCCCTGCGAGAAGCAAAGCTACAGGGAACCAGGCAGAGGGCCTTCTCGGTAGTGGCGCCCGCCCTGTGGAACACTCTTCCATCACATGTCAAGGAAATAAGCAGCTATCCTATTTTCAAAAGACATCTGAAGGCAGCCCTGTTTAGGGAATTTTTTAATATTTAATGCTGTATTGTTTTAATATTTGATTGGAAGCCGCCCAGAGTGGCTGGGGAAACCCAGCCAGATGGGGGCGGGGTACAAATAATAAATTATTATTATTATATTGTTAAGAGCATCTGAACATAAGAAGTGCCTGCAGGATCCGGCCAAGGGCTCATCTAGTCCAGCATGCTTTCCCCCACAGGGGCCAACCAGATGCCTGTGGGAAACCCACAAGCAGGATTCGAACACAAGAGCCTATTCTCCTCCTGTGGTTTCCAGGCAACTGGTATTCAGAAGCATTGCTGCCTCAAACTGTGGAGGGCAGAGCATGGTCATTGTGTCCAGAAGCCATCAACAGCCTTCTCCTCTGTGAATTTTGTCTAATCCTCTTTCAAAGCCATCCAGGTTGGTGGCCATCACTCTCTCCTGTGGCAGGGAGTTCCGCAGTTCTAACTATGCACTAATTGAATAAGTGTTTTCTTTTTGTTTTATGGCTGAACAAAGTTAAATAGTTCCACAACTGGCCAGCGCCCCCTCTATTTTGGCGCCCTAGGCAACTGCAGAGTTTGCCTTAATGGACGCGCCGGCCCTGTCCACAACACATGTCACACCACAGAGAAAAGCCAAGCACGGACAGTAGTCACGGCCTAGGACCCTCGTACCTATGGGACCGCCTCTCCTGGTATGCCTCACGGAGGACCTTGAGGTCCATAAATAGCAACACTTTAGAGCACAGGTGTCAAACACAAGGCCCGGGGGCCAAATGCGGCCCGCCAGACCTCGTCATGTGGCCCGTGTAGCCTCTGCCGGCCGCCAGCCTTGCTCCAACTCCTGGGCTGCAGGTTGCCACCACCGCCTCCTCCTCTTCCTGCTTTTGCGGCCTCCCCTCCTTCCCTTCCCCACGCGCTTGTTTTTAAACTTTATTTCACAGAGCCCACTAGGGGCGCTCCGCGTCCTTGCAGCCTCGCTCTCTGGCTCCCTCCCTCCCTCCCTCCCTCCCTCGCTGGAGCGAGCGAGCAACTTGCGGCGCTCTTCTTCGGCGCGGCTGAACTTTCCCCCCTCCCTCCCTCTCTCTCTCGCCGCCACCCCGGCAGACAAACACACAAACAGCGCCGGGCACAGCCAAGCCAAGCCAGGGAGCAGAGCCGGGACTTCTCCCCTCCCCCCCACGCTCCCCGTGTCGGAGGCGAGGAAGTGGGGAGAAAAGAGAGAGGAGAGAAACCCAACGTGCCGCCGCCGCGCACCATCTCTCTCTCTTTCCAGCAAACCAGCCGCGAGGTGGATGGACATTGGGCAGCTGAGGCTCTCGGGCGCCAGTTCTGCGCCGGGGGCGGGCCGGATCTGTGGGGCCAGTGGCTGACCCCCACCCTCCCCGCCCCTCCACCCAGAGCGGAGCCCTCTCCATCCCACCCCACGGACCCACATCTTTCCCGGACGCCTAGCAGGGCAAAGAAGGGAGCGCGCAACAGAAAGAGCGATTGCACCTACTTGCGGCCAGTTTCCTCGCTCTGCCTTTGGATCGCATTGCTGCCAAATCCCACGGACGTTGCTTGGATGGTTGCTTGGGGTGGGGGGGATATCTGGGGTCGGGGTGGGGGTGGGGAGGGAAATCAATGGAGGGGCTTTCCCCCCTCTCTCTTTCTCTCCGTTTTTCCCACCCTTCCTGCTTCCCCCACTCTTTTCTTTCTCTCTTTCTCACTCACTCTGTTTCTCTCTCTCTCTCCCAACCCCAAAGCTTGCTATCTTCTCCAGCATTGTCAGTTTGGACACCTTTGCACATGCGCAAGGGCGGCTTCTCCCTCTCGCTCTCCTCTCGCTCGCCCTCCCCGCGCAACTCACCCCCCCCCTTTCAACATCTCCCGGGCGCCGCAAAAAAAAAAAAAGTTTGGAGCGATCTTTCACTTTTGGATTTAGGGATCTTGGGCAGAAGATCGCAGGAAAGAGGCTAAGGCGCGGGGTGGGGTGGTGGAGATCTCTCTTTTGCTCGCTTGGGAAAATCTAAGCTAGGGAGAGAAAACCAATTGACATAAGCGCCCATGCAGACTTTTAAGAGAGGGAGGGATATGCCGGATGATGAGCTGATACGACCTGCGATTTATTAATTGTGGACGGCGATTCTTTGTGCACCCTTGGCCGGTGCACTCCCCCCCAAACACACACACTTTTCTCATCAGCACAACCATTATTTCGCAGGGCGACCCTAGGAATGAGTAAAGCGGCGCTTATGTGCAGTGGACCAACCCGGCTCCCCCATCGCTGCGAGGTGGCCTCAAGGGCGCACCTGGAGGTCCCGGCAGGTGTGCTGCTGCTGCCTCCGCCGTCTGCATGGGGAGCCTCTCTTTTTTCGCAGGTGCAGCCATCGGGGATTTTGCAAAGAGGCAGGTCACCTAGCTTTCCCACACACACACACACGCTTTTCCTCTCCGCCAACCCAGAATCCTTGAGAAGGAGCTCTAGCAGGGGTGCCAAATTGAGTAAAATAGGAGGGGGGGTGGCTCAGGTAAACCCCACCCTGCATAATCACAAGATGCGGCTCGCACACACCAACCATTGATTTTAATGGCAATGCCCATCCATTTTGCAGGGGCCCAGCCTCCTCAATATTTTGTATGTTTAAAAAAAAAATTACTGTCTGTTACCAAAAATCATTTTTCAAAAAATTGTACAATAATTGTACATTTGAATATCTACTTGCCATTATTCTGACTATGTTTCTGCTTTCAGAGCTAGTTATTACTTACATTATTACAAAAAACAGTAATAATTGAATGCAGTGACAATAATTTATGATAATAAAGAGTGGACACATAGTCCTACAGATACAACCGGCCCTTTGAGGGTGACCAAACAGCTGATGCGGCCCCCGATGAATTTGAGTTTGACACCCCTGCTTTAGAGCAATGTTCCCCAACCTTGGGCCTCCAGCTGTTTTTGGACTACAACTCCCATCATCCCTCCCTAGCAAGACCAGTGGTCAGGGATGATGGGAATTGTAGTCTGAAAACAGCTGGAGGCCCAAGGTTGGGGAACACTGCTTTAGAGGACCCGGGCCCTAAGGAAGTTAGATTAGTAGATTAGCCTCAACCAGAGCCAGGGCCTTCTCAACACTGGCTCCGACCTGGTGGAACGCCCTGTCTCATGAGACCAGGGCCCTGCAGGATCTGATTTCTTTCCGCAGGGCCTGTACGACAGAGCTGTTCCACTTGGCCTTTGGCTTGAAATCAATTTGATCCCCTCCCCCCTCTTTCCTTTTTGACTCCTGAGATGGAACTCCTATTTGGGGACTTCCCTGGCATTTTCCCCCAAATAGTTTTGATTTGAGTTCTACTGAAATGAGGCTGCATTTTAATGTTGTTTTTAATTCTGTTTTTAAGCTGTATTTTAATCAACTGTTTTTATACTTGTTGTTAGCTGCCCTGAGCCCGGTCTTGGCTGGGGAGGGCGGGGTATAAATAAAAAATTATTATTATTATTATTATTATTATTATTATTATTATTATTATTAGTTCCATGGGGCCATGTACGTTGCATATCCCATGTTCCAGAGAGACTGCAAGACGTATGTTCTTCTTTGGTGTGTTGCTCTTACCTCGTGGAGGAAGGGTGAGAAAATAAATGGAAGGACTGAACGAAATAAAATAGCTCCCCAACGCACAGGAAAAGCCAAGCAGGGAGCGCATTTTCGTACACTACATATTCCATGCTCCAGAGAGACTGCAAAATGAATGCTCTGCTTTGGCACATCGCTCTTACCCCGTGGAGCTTCATGTATAAACCGCAGGCGTTACAGACCGGCTCGCCTTCTGCATTCCGGCGCCACAGCGTGGTCGTAGTGGTATGGCAATTGGCGCATGAGAGTCCGATCCGACGGGAAGCCGACTGCGGGAACAAGGGTCGGAAGCGAGAACAAATGGCTGTTAACTCACCAGTGGCCTTGGGCAAACCATTCTTATTTAAGAATACCTAAAGTCTGCAGCGGCCGGGTTCCTGGCTGTGGTCACCTCTAGATCTCACACAACCCTAAAACAGCAGCGTCGGCTGCCGGTTTGATTCTGGGCCCAATTCAAGGTGCTCACGGTTTGGGTTCAAAACCCGAAACGACTCGGGCCATAAGCACCTGAGAGACCGGCTCCTTCCCTACAGATCCCCTCAGGTATTAACATCCGCAGAGGGGGTCCCCCTTGGTCGTTCCTTCACCCTCAGAAGCTCAGCCGGAGTGGCCTAGGACAGGGCCTTCTCTGCAGCAGCGCCTAAGTTGTGGAATTCCCTCTCTATAGAGGTGCCTCTGGCTTCTCCATGACACAGCTTTTGGAAATGCTGAAGATGCAAGCTGGATAGCTCAGTTGGTTAGAGCATGGTGTTGATAACGCCAAGGTTGCAGGTTCAATCTCCTTACAGGACGGCTGCATATTAATGCATTGCAGGGGGTTGGACTAGATGATCCTCAGGGTCCCTTCTACTCTGACCTTTGACATCTGAGACATGTGTTTTCAGGGCCCACCCTATTCCTGTCCCTGCAACCCCTTTTTAATCCTGAATTTTAAACTGCTGTAACCTGGGACCTGCTGGAGATGGGCAGGTAATAAATTCAAGAATGGTGATGATATAAAACTCAACGTAAGGTAAAGGGACCCCTGACCATTAGGTCCAGTCGCGGACGACTCTGGGGTTGCGGCGCTCATCTCGCTCTATAGGCTGAGGGAGCCAGCGTAGAGCTTCCGGGTCATGTGGCCAGCATGACTAAGCCGCTTCTGGCGAACCAGAGCAGCGCACGGAAAAGCCATTTACCTTCCCGCCAGAGCGGTACCTATTTATCTACTTGCACTTTGATGTGCTTTTGAACTGCTAGGTGGGCAGGAGCAGGGACCGAGCAACGGGAGCTCACCCCATCGCGGGGATTCGAACCGCCGACCTTCTGTTTAACCCACAGTGCCACCTGCGTCTCAACGTAGTAACCATCAATTGCATGTTCCTCCAAAATCCAATGAACTTTCATTAATTCAACAAAACTGATGAACTTGATCCAAGGATGTTCAGAGTCTGATAGCCATTCACATCTCCAGCAACCGTCTGTCTTTTTACTTTACTTTTTACTGTCTTCAAGCATCTTAGTGCCTTCTAGGTATTCCCACCACCACAAGGGGGTGCTACTGCCCATTTTGGGAACCTTTGTATTAAAAATAGAACAACCAATGATGCAATATCATAAATTAGGGAATGGAAATTTCTAATTGGCCGCCAGCGACTGAGATCGCGCTTCCGGTCCGAGTTCAGAGATGGCACCCTAGGTTGGCGCAGGCGTTTCCTTACCAGCCTCCTCTGGGGTTTGATGAGCGGTCGGTTAATGCCGTTTATCTTGTGGTAGAGACCGCAGGCGTTGCACAGGTAATGGCCGGTGCCGTCTCTCCTCCACAGAGGGGTGGACATCGCTCCGCAGTTGACGCATTCCCGGCCTTCGGAGTAATCGTCATAAAAATCTACAGGCAGCAAGAGGAAGGGGGAGAGAAAGAGGTTGGTCACGCAGAATCATAGAGTTGTGGCACTGCAAGGAACCCCCTGCAATGCAGGAATCACAGCGAAAGTATCCCTGACAGGTGACCATCCAACCTCTGCTTAAAAACCTCCAAAATGTGGGCTAGACAATGCTACCATTCAGTGGATTTGTAACTGGCTGACTGACCGAACCCAAAGGGTGTTCATTAATGGCTCCTCTTCATCCTGGAGAGAAGTGACTAGTGGGGTGCCACAGGGTTCTGTCTTGGGCCCAGTCTTATTCAACATCTTTATCAATGACTTGGATGATGGGCTTGAGGGCATCCTGATCAAGTTTGCAGATGACACCAAATTGGGAGGGGTGGCTAATACCCCAGAGGACAGGATCACACTTCAAAATGACCTTAGCAGATTAGAGAACTGGGCCAAGGCAAACAGGATGAATTTTAACAGGGAGAAATGTAAAGTACTACACTTGGGCAAAACAAATGAAAGGCACAAATACAGGATGGGTGACACCTGGCTTGAGAGCAGTACATGTGAAAAGGATCTAGGAGTCTTGGTAGACCATAAACTTGACATGAGTCAACAGTGTGATGCAGCAGCTAAAAAAGCCAATGCAATTCTGGGCTGCATCAATAGGAGTATAGCATCTAGATCAAGGGAAGTAATAGTACCACTGTATTCCGCTCTGGTCAGACCCCACCTGGAATACTGTGTCCAGTTCTGGGCACCACAGTTCAAGAAGGATACTGACAAGCTGGAACGTGTCCAGAGGAGGGCAACCAAAATGGTCAAAGGCCTGGAAACGATGCCTTATGAGGAACGGCTTAGGGAGCTGGGTATATGTTTAGCCTGGAGAAGAGAAGGTTAAGGGGTGATATGATAGCCATGTTCAAATATATAAAAGGATGTCATATAGAGGAGGGAGAAAGGTTGTTTTCTGCTGCTCCAGAGAAGCGGACATGGAGCAATGGATTCAAACTACAAGAAAGAAGATTCCACCTAAACATTAGGAAGAACTTCCTGACAGTAAGAGCTGTTCGACAGTGGAATTTGCTGCCAAGGAGTGTGGTGGAGTCTCCTTCTTTGGAGGTCTTTAAGCAGAGGCTTGACAGCCACCTGTCAGGAATGCTTTGATGGTGTTTCCTGCTTGGCAGGGGGTTGGACTGGATGGCCCTTGTGGTCTCTTCCAACTCTATGATTCTATATTTGTTGCTTAACTGTGGACTTGGCTTTCCCATATCCACAGCTGCATGGGACAGCTGCGTATTCCTGCTTTGCAGAGGGTTGGACTAGATGATCCTTAGGGTCCCTCCCAACTTGACAATTCTATGATTCTCTATGAAAATTGCCCTGTCCATTCTTCTGGCCTAGATTGGGATGATGCTTCCCCCTAGTGGCTGCACCGTTAGCAAGCAGGCAAAGTTAATTTGTGCTGGTTACAGGTAGGTAGCCGTGTTGGTCTGCCGTAGTCGAAACAAAATAAAAAATAAAAAATTCCTTCCAGTACCACCTTAGAGACCAACTAAGTTTGTTCTTGGTATGAGCTTTCGTGTGCATGCACACTTCTTCAGATACACTGAAACAGAAGTCACCAGACCCTTATATATAGTGAGAGGGTGGGGAAGGGTATTACTCAGAAGGGTGGTGGGAATGGGTGATAGGCTGATAGCTGTGGTAAACCTGATGACGACGGTTAACGACTGCAATTGGTCTTACAGGAAAAAGCAAGGGGTGAGATGGCTAAAAATAGCTTTATCATGTATAATGAGATAAAAATCCAATGTCTCTACTCAGACCAGGTCTCTCCATGGTTTTAAGTTTGGTAATAAATTGCAATTCAGCAGCTTCTCTTTCCAGTCTATTTTTAGCCACTGTCTTGGGTGTACCTGGTCCAGAAAGGTGGCTTATAGATTTTTAAATCAAAAAGGGAAACTGTAATTCATTTGAATCTTCCTTCCTGGAGCTATACGTATACTGTACACTTATTTTGCCTGGCCTCAGGGCAGGACAGTCACTCGGCTCAGATTTGCCTATGATTCTGCATATCGCCTGAATTGGAAATGCATTTCCAATTCCTTATGAGGAACGGTTGAAGGAGTTGGGTATGTATAGCCTGGAGAAGAGACTGAGAGGAGATGGAATAGCCATCTTCAAATATCTTAAGGCCTGTCCTATGGAAGAGGGAACCAGCTTGTTTTCTCCATCTCTGGGGGGTAGGACCCAAACCAATGGCTTCAAATTACAGTGGTACCTTGGTTCTCAAACGCCTTGGTACTCAAACAACTTGGAACCCAAACACTGCAAACCTGGAAGTAAGTGTTCTGGTTTGCAAACTTCTTTTCAGAAGCCGAATGTGCTTTGTTTTGAGTGTTACGCTTCCGATTTGAGTGCCACACTTCCGTTTTGAGTGTTATTCTGAGGTTTGCCTGTTTTTGCTATTTATTTTGCGTTGGGTTTTTTTTTTGCCACTCTTTCAGTTTTGGTTTTGTGACTGTGTGTAACCCAGTTCAGCTACTGATTGATTGTTTGTGTGACTGCAGTACATTGTTTATTGCTTTCATTTTACCTGTATAGATATAGGTATCTGAAGAAGTGTGTATGCACACGAAAGCTCATACCAAGAACAAACTTAGTTGGTCTCTAAGGTGCTACTGGAAAGAATTTATTTATTTATTTATTTTATTTTATAGATAGTTAGATAGTAAAATTCATGTTAAATTGCTGTTTTAGGGTTGTTTTTAAAAGTCTGGAACGGATTAATGCATTTTGCATTACTTCCTATGGGAAAGCGTGCCTTGGTCTTGGAACGCTTTGGTTTTGGAACGGACTTCCGGAACAGATTAGGTTTGAGAACCAAGGTACCACTGTACTGTACAAGAAAGAGCGATTCCGACTTAACATCAGAAAAAGCTTTCTGACAGTAAGAGCTGTTTGACAGTGGAACGGTCTCCCCTGGGAGGTGGTGGACTCATAGAATCATAGAGTTGGAAGAGACCACAAGGGCCATCTAGTCCAACCCCCTGCCAAGCAGGAACACCATCAAAGCATTCTTGACAGATGGCTGTGAAGGACAGTGGTGGCTAACCTTGACACTCCATGTGTTTTGGAACTACAACTCCCATCATCCCTAGCTAACAGGACCAGTAGTCAGGGATGATGGGAGTTGTAGTTCCAAAACATCTGGAGTGTCAAGGTTAGCCACCACTGGAATTTATATGCGGCCCAGGATTTCTAACCATGCAGTAACAGAGGGCTGTTTGTGCTACACACTGCAATTCATAGGCAGAGTATACATAACGTCCAGGCCCAAGCTGATAAGAGGCACATGCCTTTGGAAGAAATTCAGCCTCAGTCCTGTGCCAGACAGGAGCTGGAATCACTTGCAAAGGGGGGGGGGACTGGCTGTGGAACAGAACGATTTAAAAATAACAGCTGCAAGCCTTGAAGGCCGCAATGCATCAAATCCCGCCCTGCTAAGTGTGCTGTTAGAATGGACTCGCTCTCCTTTCCAAGATGGTGCAAAGCCGAAGTCGAGGTCCACCAAACCAAACATTCGCCCGGCCCCAGCCAAGAGCCAGCCAGACTCATCTTGCCCAGCATCCTGCTTTCACAGCAACAAAGCCAGATGTCTTTGAGACGCAGGACCTGAGCACAAGAGCAGTCTCCTAGGGCTGCCATATGTCCAGAAGACATAATAATAATAATAATAATAATAATAATAAATTTTATTTATACCCCGCCCTCCCCAGCCGAAACCAGGCTCAGGGCGGCTAACACTAGTAAAAATCACAACAAAATATAAAAGAAAGCCATTAATTAAAATACAGGTTAAAAAGTCAATTTAAAATTTAAAATACCGCTTCATTTGTTGCCCATAAAACAGAACCAAGGGGAGGAAGCCATCAGACTGAGTCTGACCCGAAGGCCAGGTGGAACAGCTCTGTCTTGCAGGCCCTGCGGAAAGATGTCAAATCCCGCAGGGCCCTGGTCTCTTGTGACAGAGTGTTCCACCAAGTTGGGGCCAGTACAGAAAAGGCCCTGCGGGACTTGACATACAGTCATACCTTGGGTTGCGTTCGGTGCGGGTTGCGTACGCTACGGGATACGAACCCGCTGAACCTGGAAGTACCGGAACTGGTTACTTCCGGGTTCGGCGCTTTGCGCATGCGCAGAAGTGGCAAATCGCAACCCACGCATGCGCAGACACGGCGCTGCGGGTTACGGACGCTGCGGGTTGTGAACGCGCCTCCCGCACGGATCGCGTTCGCAACCCGAGCGTCCACTATAATATATGCATGGAGTCACAAACGAATAAGAAACAAATAAATGTTCCATGAACAGGAATGGTAGGAGTGGTAAGTCACTGTCAGAGATCACTGAAATGGCGCAGAATGCCTTTCCACACTCAATATCAGGGGTCGGCAACCACGGAGACCATTTTACCGGCCCACGAGCTGCCCCTGAACCAAGCTACCCACTCGGCGAGTCTCCCGCAAGCTGCGCTAAACCGGCACAGCAAGGCGCAGGGACTCGCTGAGCCAGAAATGGCGTCTGTGCATGCGCAGATACTGGAAATTGCATCTGCGCATGTCCAGACGCCGAAAATTGCTTCTGCGCAGGTGCGATTTTCGGCATCTGGGCATGCGCAGAAGCAATTTCCGGCGCCGTGGACATGCACAGACGCGATTTCCAGTGTCGCACTGCGCCAGTCTGGCCCACGGACGATCTCTGTGGGACTGATCCTGCCCATGGCTGGTAAAGCTTGCCGACCCCTGCTCAATATCCTACAAATGTGAGATGATGGGTGCTCCAAACATCGCAATAGGGTGCGCCAAGCACAGCAGCAGACAGTACAGTTCTTCCAGGATAACGAACTGTTTCAATGACAAATCTTCAACAGCAAATTGATAGTCACCAAAGGTTCATCAAATGGCCATGGATCAGCTATCACTAAAAAGTGTAGCACACTTTTTAGTGATAGCTGATCCTTGACCATGCACTGTCTGCTGTTCAGAGTGTTCTGTTTTGCAACACAGGATTTTATTTGGTGTATATGTCCAGACATAGCTGGGATTTCCCTGTCAAAAATAGCGTCCGGGCATCAATCACATATATTGGTAAAACATCCGGGAAAATCTGGGTGTATGGCAACCCATGTCGGAAGTGTTCCTTTTTATTCCCCCCCCCCAAAAAAAATAGCTCAAAAACTCAATTTCTTTTTGGAGAACAACTTATGTGTCCAGTTTTTCACTTTTTGAAATATGGCATTGCTGCTTCCAGCTGTGCAGGTAGCAGGGTGGTTAAAAATCAATGATTTAAAAAATAAAAATAAAAAAACTGATTTTTTTTATTTAAATTGGATTTTTAAAATAAAATGCTTTTGGAGGAAAAATCTTTCTAAATATAGTCTTCTATTTAAGTTACATTGTAGTCCAAAGGCTATTCATCAGGAAATAAGGATTTGTTTTAAGTTTATCAAGTGTGCTAAAACGCAGTCGAAGTTTTTTTTTTTTTTTATGTTTAACCACATCAGTTAACAAACATGGATACATATGCTATCATGTTATTGTTTTAGTTAAATAAATTGTTTAAATGGTTATTAAGGAAATGATTATTTTTCTCCTTCCAATAAAGTACAGCAGAAAAGTTGTCCAAATATAAACAGTTAACTTATTAAACCTCACCATAATTTCATAATTATCTGCCTATGTATTTCTAGTAGTATAACCAAATCAGTAATTTTTGATATAACTGTAAAAACTACTCTGAACATTTATTATTCCAAAAATGAAACCTTCATATGGTTGTAAATATTAAGATTATACCAGCAAGAATGAGTCTTTCTGTAAAAAAAATATTTAAATCAAGCCTTACTGACTAGTGATTTAAATCGTGATTTAAATCAATTTGATTTAAATCAAATCCACCCTGGCAGGTAGAACATAGCCATTGTGATTAGCAGATTATCTAATCTTTGGAGAGGTTCTACTGATGTTCTGATGCCTTGGCCAGCATCTTCTCCCTTTTGCAAAGCCTATCTGTGCAGAGTAGCAGCAGGCAGGGGTGCCAACCTGGGTAAAGCTTTGGGGAGTCCAGGTAAGCTCCGCCCCGCAGACTCCATCACATGACGTAGCGCACACGCACTATTTGAATGGCAATGCCGTTCAAATTTTGGGGGGTCCGGCCCCTGCAGGGACCTCAGTCCCTAGGAGTTCGACTCCTATGGCAGCAGGTGAGGATTCTTTTCATGACACGGGACTCAGGTTGTTGTTTAGTCGTTTAGTCGTGTCCGACTCTTCGTGACCCAATGGACCAGAGCACGCCAGGCACTCCTGTCTTCCACTGCCTCCCGCAGTTTGGTCAGACTCATGTTGGTAGCTTCAAGAACACTGTCCAACCATCTCGTCCTCTGTCGTCCCCTTCTCCTTGTGCCCTCAATCTTTCCCAACATCAGGGTCTTTTCCAGGGAGTCTTCTCTTCTCATGAGGTGGCCAAAGTATTGGAGCCTCAGCTTCAGGATCTGTCCTTCCAGTGAGCACTCAGGGCTGATTTCCTTCAGAACGGATAGGTTTGATCTTCTTGCAGTCCATGGGACTCTCAAGAGTCTCCTCCAGCACCAGAATCCAAAAGCATCAATTCTTCAGCGATCAGCCTTCTTTATGGTCCAGCTCTCACTTCCATACATCACTACTGGGAAAACCATAGCTTCAACTATACGGACCTTTGTCGGCAAGGTGACGTCTCTGCTTTTTAAGATGCTGGGACTCAGGTACATGGGTTAATTAGAACGTTAAAAAATGTATTATAAAAATGTGACGCCATGAGGCGCCGTAGAGCAGCAGCCCATCGCCAACGATAAACTGCATTTTTATAGCGTTTTTTCTATAGCGTTTTTCATATCAGTGCAGATCCAGCCAAACCCCTTACCTGCTTCTAGCTATTTTAAAAGAGGAGCTGCAGAGGCCATTGGACTCAGAAGTCTGTTCTCTGTGCCAAGAGCAGCAGGCGAAGGCGTCTCAATTTATGGCTTCTGGCACCGGCTCTAAATCCTGTTATTATGAGGCCTCTTGACACCGATTCTTTCCCGTGGGTGTCCCAACAATTTGGAAAGGAAATGCTTATTCAAGGCAGCGAAGGGTCTGGACAGTTCCTGCCCAGGAACAGAACAATAGCTACAGCAGGCGATCACCTTCCATTCAGAAAAGATTTATGTTGCTCTTGGAGCATTTTTTTTTTTTAAACCTCTTTCTGTCACAGACATACCGTCTTTCCCCCCTTTTAAGACACCGTCTTATAATTTTTTTTCCTCAAAAAAACACAGGGTGGCTTATTTTCGGGGGCATGTCTTATTTTTATTACGTCAGTATGGTACGGTACAGCCTCCCCCTGTGGCGGCACCACGGCTTACTTTTGGGGTACGTCTTACTTCTCACAAAGGTAAAAAAACCCTGCCATGGCTTACTTTATGACTACGTATTAAAAAGGGGAAAACAGGGTATTTCAGGGAAGATTTGCTCTCCTCCAAATGGGAGAGTCAAGAAATTAACACTAAGTCCGTGGACATTCACGGATGCTGGAAGATTCAGGATGGTTAAAAGAAAGGTCTTCTTCACACAGCACAGTGTTAAATTTTGTCTCTGGAAATTTTTACACACATCACTTGGGAAGACAGGCGAACTAATGCCAGTGTACTGGAAGAAGCAAAGATCACCAGTGTCAAAGCGATGATTCTTCAACATCAACCTCGTTGGACTGGTCATGTTGTGCGGATGCCTGATGATCGTCTTCCAAAGCAACTACTCTATTCCGAACTTAAAAATGGAAAACGTAATGCTGGTGGTCAACAAAAGAGGCTCAAAGACTGTCTCAAGGCAAATCTTTAAAAATGTAGTATAAACACCGACAACTGGGAAACACTGGCCTGCGAGCGCTCCAGTTGGAGAACACCCTTTGCCAAAGGTGTCGTGGGTTTTGAAGATGCTCAAACTCAGGACGCAAGGGAGAAACGTGCTAAGAGGAAGGCACACTTGGCAAATCCGCACCGTGATTGACTCCCGCCCGGAAACCTATGTCCCCCCTGTGGAAGGACATGCGGATCCACTATTTAGACCGGCTACAAATGACTGCCAAAGAAGAAACTGTGGAACTCCCTCCCACAAGAGGCAGTGATGGCCACAAACACAGATGGCTTTAAAAGAGGACTTGATGGCTACTAGCCAGGAGGGCTATTCAAAGCAGACACCAGAAGGACACAGTGAAGCCACCTGTTAAAAATTCCTTGCTTAGACAAACCTACCCAGAAGTTTAGAAAGTTGATGCAGGTTTAATAATAATAATAATAATTTTATTATTTATACCCCGCCCATCTGGCTGAGTTTCCCAATAATAATAATAATAATAATAATAATAATAATAATAATAATAATTTATTATTTGTACCCCGCCCATCTGGCCGGGTCTCCTCAGCCACTCTGGGCAGCTTCCAACAAATATCAAAATACATTAAAATATCACAGATTAAAAACTTCCCTAAACAGGGCTGCCTTCAGGTATTCTCTAAATGTCAGGTAGTTGTTTATCCCTAGCCACTCTGGGCGGCTTACAGCATATATAAAACATAGTTTTAATTTGTTTTCAGCCTTTTTTGTTTTGTTTTTTAAAACTTTTTTAAAGTTGTCAAAATTATTGTCTTTTTTTCATAAACCGATTTGAGGTTTTTTCGTTTGGTTGGTTGGTTGGTTTTGTTTTGTTTTTACGATCCAGGGGGGGTACAAACGTTATGACATTTGTTAAATAATAAATAATGCAGATTTAATAAATAATAAAATGGTGAAAACGAAAAATAAAAAATAAACAGCAGCACTCCGCGCGGCAACGTTTTTTATTTCAGGCCCTAATTGCTATTATTTTCCCATTTCTTCTTAGCCACCCAAGAACCAGAGAGAGAGAGAGAGAGAGAGAGAGAGAGAGAGAGAGAGAGAGAGAGAGAGAGAACGTTTTGCGCAAAAAAAGGAATCCACACTCCAGCCACAAGAGGGGGGTGGTGAGCTGCCTCCCAGATACCCAGTTCAGGCACTGATGGGCGGATTCTGCCTGTTCCCCCATCAGTTATCTGGACTCCCTTTCATCATCCCAGCTGCTTTCATCTCCAACCTCCTCTCCAGTGCCAACGGGCCTTCCTTCATCCTGCCCCTGGTGCTCTGTTTACAGACAGGGAATTTAATATCAACACACCCAGATGGGCAAATCGCCTCGGCGGAGGAGGGATTTTTGCTCCCAGGGAAGCACTTAAGAGGCTCCGTCTAAACAGATCTCCAGAGGAGCGCTTCCCCAGAGACCCCGTGAAGCTGCTCTTCCTTCGACAAATCGCTACGATAAGGGGGTGGCCTTGGTGCAATGGTGCCGCGCCAAAGCCCAGCCATGCAAAATCCTGCCAAGATGAATGTCAAGCAAGGGGTGGGGGGTGGGTGTTTGGGGTGGGGGGAAAGGGAGGGAGATGTCAAGGTCTTCCTGCAAGGTGGAAAATTCCCGGCTGCAGAGCATCCAATCTGTGCACACCTGTTCTCTGGCTGTTTTGGGTAACCTCCCCCCCCCCCCAGTTCCTTAGCTATCAGGCCTGACGTGCAATTAACTAACTCGGGTGCTTAAATTCTGCTGAATGTGCATTGCAAAGTGTTGGTTTAAATAAAAAGGACTGGCGCTAATAATAATAATAATAATAATAACAATAATAATAATAATAATAAATTAACTGATCGCCGAAGAATTGATGCTTTTGAATTATGGTGCTGGATGAGACTCTTGAGAGTCCCATGGACTGCAAGAAGATCAAACCTATCCATTCTTAAAGAAATCAGCCCTGCGTGCTCACTAGAAGGACAGATCCTGAAGCTGAGGCTCCAAGACTTTGGCCTCACTTCTCGCAGGGAGGGAACCGCCAGAAGGCCCTCGGCGCTGGACCTCAGTGTCCGGGCTGAACGATGGGGATGGAGACGCTCCTTCAGGTATATAATATATATAATAATAATTTATTATTTATACCCCGCCCATCTGGTATACAGGACCGAGGCCGTTTAGGGCTTTAAAGGTCAGCAACAACACTTGAATTGTGCTCGGAAACGTACTGGGAACGGTGTTATGTGAATTAAGTGCAAACACCCTCCCTGGAAAACCCTGTGCCCTCCTTTTCTTCCTTTCACACTTTTGTGTTGGGAAACATGTGCAGAAAAAAAAATACCCCCCATGCATGATTGATTTGGTCTGCTGGAGAAATGAAGAAAAAGGAGACTGCTTACAGGTTTCCTTTTCAAACTATCCAGGCTGTGAGCTGGTTTTGACATTAAAAAATAAAATAAAGCTCATATGGTTCTGGTTTTTTTTTTTTATTAAAATTTTTTTGATGGCTTAAGGCACTGGTTTGCAGGTATTAGTAAAGCCAGTTTAGACCAACTTAGTGCTCTCCAGATGTTCTGGGCTACCATTTATTGTTTATTTGTTTCAAATAGATCTATCTGTATATATTTGATTGTTAGGAGAACTCCCGCCCCCCCCCAAACCTCAAAAGCGATTACAAGAAGAATAAAACAATGAACTAAAGAATTCCAAACCCTGAAAGATCACAATAATTAAAATCAAGGATAAGCTAAAAACCAGATTAAAAGACACGTCTACATTCTACGTAAGGACATAAGAAGGTGCCTGCTGGATGCGGCCAATGGCACATCTCGTTCAGCCTCCTGCCCAAAATACTGGAATAAATCATAGAACAGAATCAAAGAATTGAAGAGTTGGAAGGGACCCCGAGGGTCATCTAGTCCAACCCCCTGCAATGCAGGAATTTGTAGCTGTTCCATACAGGGATTGAACTTGAAACCTTGGCGTTATCAGCGCCACGCTCTACCCAACTGAGCTATCCATGCTGGAGAACAAGAAGTAACCACTTTGAGGTTTGTTTGCCTACAATCCAGCGGTATAACCAAATTTATGAAATGAAAAGCAAACAAATGATACAAACAGTAAAGCTTTGAAATCACCAGAAATTACTGCTTCCTTAAAGTTTTGGTGCCAATGACTTGCCAGTCATGCTTCGTGTCCAGAATCAAGGGTTTCGCCTTGGCAACCTCAGCCCTGTCCTGTAATCTTCCATCCATCTAAGGCTGAATGAATCCCACCCGGTTCTGCGACGGATTTGTCTCAATTCTCATCATCGAAGGCTCACAATTCAGTGCTTCATCCTGCAGAGGGCAGTACCGCGCGCAAAGGTGATGTCCTGCACACGCCTTGAAAAAAATCCTGAGCCTAGCTTTAGAATCATGAGATTTCCACCCGCCCCGCCTTTTTGTTTTAAAGAATGCTTTTAAGTTTCCAAGTCAATAGGTTTCACTTAAGCCTGCTTTATGTAGCTTTGTTCGCACAGCCTGGAAAAGAAAATACATGAAAGCTGACAATAGGTCACGTAATCATAGGACTTAATGGGCCGGGTTGGCCGGGAGGTCGAAGCAGGAGACCAAAGTCTGAAAATGTTGCATGACAGCATTTCGAACCAGAAGCCCTCGATCCAAATCAATTGCCTATAGGATTTCTATAGTTCAAAATTGGGAAAGGAGTACGACAAGGCTGTATATACCTACTTTACAGGTAGGTAGCCGTGTTGGTCTGCCATAGTCAAAACAAAATGAAAAATAAAAAAATTCCTTCCAGTAGCACCTTAGAGACCAACTAAGTTTGTTCTTGGTATGAGCTTTTGTGTGCATGCACACTTCTTCAGATACCCTGTCTCCCTGCTTATTTAACTTATATGCAGAATTCATCGTGCGAAAGGCTGGACTGGACGAATCCCAAACCGGAATTAAGATTGCTGGAAAAAATATCAACAACCTCAGATATGCTGATGACACAACCTTGATGGCAGAAAGTGAGGAGGAATTAAAGAACCTTTTAATGAGGGTGAAAGAGGAGAGCGCAAAATATGGTCTGAAGCTCAACATCAAAAAAACTAAGATCATGGCCACTGGTCCCATCACCTCCTGGCAAATAGAAGGGGAAGAAATGGAGGCAGTGAGAGATTTTACTTTCTTGGGTTCCATGATCACTGCAGATGGTGACAGCTGTCACGAAATTAGAAGACGCCTGCTTCTTGGGAGAAAAGCAATGACAAACCTAGACAGCTTCTTAAAAAGCAGAGACATCACCTTGCTGACAAAGATCCGTATAGTTAAAGCTATGGTTTTCCCAGTAGTGATGTATGGAAGTGAGAGCTGGACCATAAAGAAGGCTGATCGCCGAAGAATTGATGCTTTTGAATTATGGTGCTGGAGGAGACTCTTGAGAGTCCCATGGACTGCAAGAAGATCAAACCTCTCCATTCTGAAGGAAATCAGCCCTGAGTGCTCACTGGAAGAACAGATCCTGAAGTTGAGGCTCCAGTACTTTGGCCACCTCATGAGAAGAGAAGACTCCCTGGGAAAGACCCTGATGTTGGGAAAGATGGAGGGCACAAGGAGAAGGGGACGACAGAGAACGAGATGGTTGGACAGTGTTCTCGAAGCTACCAACATGAGTCTGACCAAACTGCGGGAGGCAGTGGAAGACAGAAGTGCCTGGCGTGCTCTGGTCCATGGGGTCACGAAGAGTCGGACATGACTAAACAACAACAATAGGATTTCTGCAAAGCGCCTTCACCAGATCTCTGCAGAGCTACAGGGTGGGGCTGGGGTCGTCAGTCTGGAGGTTTGAGTGGTTAAAATTTAACTAAGAGCACTCAGCAAAGAGACATCCGCAGCAAGACAGAGGCTTCCTCATTCTCTCCCAGGACCAGCCGTGATGGGTAGGGCCTCAGACCAGAGCCTTCCTTTGATAGCAGCCCAGTCTTGAAGAATCTGGAGCCTTTGTATGTAAAACAAACAGGATTACTTTTGTGTCGGACTTGCCTTTGATGGCCTTATCAGGAATAGTTCACATATTTAGGCCCGTCTGTCACAAGACACCCTCGCCACAGATTGTGCGTTTCGGGTGCTCCTACAGAATGTAAGCGCTGGAAGACAACTTGAAGATCTTCCTACAAGAGTCCACTATCAGCCCCACGAACCCCAAAATTTGGGATCCACTCCAAACCTGTGCCACGGTTTTGCAGTTAAAACACTGCCCCCCCAAAAAAACTTCTGCAAAACTTTGGTACAGGTTTGGAGAAGATCCCAAATTTTGGGGTCGGCAGTTAATTTTGCTTCCACAATCTGCAGGAGCAGTCTGTACATGCCCCACAGCCCTTTGATTTGGAGCACGTCTTAAAAAGAGTTCTGATGAATGTAGAAATAAAATAAAGAAATAATGTTTTTCATAGAATCCTAGAGTTGGAAGAGACCACAAGGGCCATCCAGTCCAACCCCCTGCCAAGCAGGAAACACCATCAAAGCATTCCTGACAGGTGGCTGTCAAGCCTCTGCTTAAAGACCTCCAAAGAAGGAGACTCCACCACACTCCTTGGCAGCAAATTCCACTGTCAAACAGCTCTTACTGTCAGGAAGTTCTTTCTAATGTTTAGGTGGAATCTTCTTTCTTGTAGTTTGAATCCATTGCTCTGTGTCCGCTTCTCTGGAGCAGCAGAAAACAACCTTTCTCCCTCTTCTATATGACACCCTTTAAATATTTGAACATGGCTATCATATCACCCCTTAACCTTCTCTTCTCCAGGTTAAACATACCCAGCTCCCTAAGCCGTTCCTCATAAGGCATCGTTTCCAAGCCTTTGACCATTTTGGTTGTCCTCTTCTGGACACATTCCAGCTTGTCCGTATCCTTCTTGAACTGTGGTGCCCAGAATTGGACACAGTATTCCAGGTGGGGTCTGACCAGAGCGGAATACAGTGGTACTATTACTTCCCTTGATCTAGATGCTATACTCCTATTGATGCAGCCCAGAATTGCATTGGCTTTTTTAGCTGCTGCATCACACTGTTGACTCATGTCAAGTTTATGGTCTACCAAGACTCCTAGATCCTTTTCACATGTACTGCTCTCAAGCCAGGTGTCACCCATCCTGTATTTGTGCCTTTCATTTTTTTTTTTGCCCAAGTGGAGTGCTTTATATTTCTCCCTTTTAAAATTCATCCTCTTTGCCTTGGCCCAGGTCTCTAATCTGCTAAGATTTGATCAACACTTCCCAGAAGCTTACAACTGAACGAAAATTCAGCCATCACCCAATTATGGAAAACTTAGCTGATCAATTAATTGATCGTATGGGCAGATGTGTTTTTCTTAAAACAACAACAATTAATTGGTCTGAAGCCAGATACACAGTTTTATTTTTAAGAACACAAGAAAGGTCAAGGACCCCTGGACGGTTAAGTTCCAGTCAAAGGCAACTACAGTGGACCCTCGACTTACGAAGGTAATCCGTTCCGACGGATTCTTCGTAAGTCGAAGTCATTGTAACTCGAGTCCCCATAGGAATGCGTTGGAGAACACATTCGTAGGTCGAAAAAACCTTCGGAACTCGAGGAAACCGCATTTAAAACGGCCACGACTTACGATCGGAAGTCGAAAAAATTTGGAAACAGCAGCCGCTTTGATCCCTCGCAACTCGAAAAACTCGTAAGTCGGGTCATTCGTAAGTCGAGGGATCACTGTACTGTATGGGGTTGTGGCGCTCATCTCGCTTTCAGGCCGAGGGAGCCGGCATTTGTCCACAGACAGTTTTCCAAGTCATGTGGCCAGAATGACTAAACCACTTCTGGCACAATGGGACACTGTGACAGAAGCCAGAGTGCACGGAAACGCTGTTTACCTTCCCGCCACAGCGGTACCTATTTATCTACTTGCACTGGCGTGCTTTTGAACTGCTAGGTTGGCAGAAGCTGGGACAGAGCAACGGGAGCTCACTCCCATGCTGTTCTTGCCCGGGCCTTAGTTTGCCTACCCATGCTAGACCATCACAAAGCGGAAGGATCAGCTAACAGGACGATCTGGTGCTTTCAATCACATGGAGCTCCTCTTTCAAGACAGCACATATTCTAAGAGCCAGCCCTTTTAAGGATCAAGGCAAAAAGATCACATCCTGTTGACTTCCTGGGACGGGAGGGAAAAACATTTCCAAGAAAAGCATCCCTCCTCCTCTCGCACGGCTTGCCCTTGAACTTTGGGCAGCAGCATTGCTGGAGTGTTTCCTGTGCAGGAAACACGGAAGGAAGAGCAAAATAAGGGGCGTCGCCACGCCAGAGACCCTGGGCGGGGCTTGCTGAGAAAGTGGGTGGGGCTGAGAGAGGGAGGCACTGGGTAGCTCCACCCATTTTGAGCAGCCAGCTTTTCTCATGAAATGCAAGGAAGTGAACAGGATCGCCAAACTGCCCTTGAGTTATAATCCCCAGATTTGCACGGCTGCGTAAGATTAAAGTGTCTTAAGCAAGAATGAGAGAAACCTGCGTCCGGGAGCATCAGCCTGCTAAGGGCCTAAGTCCCAAGGTGTTTAGAGCTTTGTAAATGAGAGGTATTTAAGCATATGTTCAACTGTCCCAATAAGGTCTATGGGATGCTGGACTACAGAGATAAACAACTATCTGACATTCAGAAAACACCTGAAGGCAGCCCTGTTTAGGGAAGTTTTTAACCTGTGATATTTTAATGTATTTTAATATCTGTTGGAGGACGCCCAAAGTGGCTGGGGGGACCCAGCCAGATGGGCGGGGTACAAATAATAAATTATTATTATTATTATTATTATTATTATTATTATTATTATTACATGGGCCAATCCAACATGCTCTCCTTAGGTTAGTCCACAGAAGAGGAAATGAATAAATGCGTGGCTCATGCACTGCATCTGGTTCACAACTGGTGCAAGGCTGCGCCTATATAAACATTATTATTAATAATAATAACGGCAACATGCATTTTTTTGCAGCAGCTGACAAGTATCCCATGGACTGCAAGAAGATCAAACCTATCCATTCTGAAGGAAATCAGCCCTGAGTGCTCACTGGAAGGACAGATCCTGAAGCTGAGGCTCCAATACTTTGGCCACCTCATGAGAAGAGAAGACTCCCTGGAAAAGACCCTGATGTTGGGAAAGATGGAGGGCACAAGGAGAAGGGGATGAGAGGAGGAGATGGTTGGACAGTGTTCTCGAAGCTACCAACATGAGTCTGACCAAACTGCAGGAGGCAGTGGAAGACAGGAGTGCCTGGCGTGCTCTGGTCCATGGGGCCACAAAGAGTCGGACATGACTAAACGACTAAACAAACAAACAAGACAAATATCTGCAGGGGTCAGTTCCAAACTCTGCAAATACACTGACCTCCCCATTAAAATAGCCTGGACCGGAGTTATCAGAAGGAAATAAAACTTTCGGGCTGTATTGATTGGGCTTTTTATCTAAAATAACAGACATTATAAGATAGGGGGAAAGGTTTTCGATAAGGAAGGGAATCAAAGCAGTCTTGAACCCGGATCAGATCGGGGCAGGAGAGAGGGAAAGAGGAGCGCAGGGCAAGTTCAAACTCCTCCACCCGCCCGAGCCGATCGATGAAATCCTCGTGGCTCGGGTCATTTTGTTATGTGTGTTGCCAGGGGGTTGGGGGGTGGGAATCCGAACCGCTGCTAAAGTTGGGTGAACTTTGAAACACCAGCGTTTATTCTGCGATTATCATTAACTTGGTAAGCTGGTCCCTATCGATCAAGTCTCAGAATGGAGGTGCCAAAGTTTGAATGAACTGTTTGGAGGAGAGGTGCTGGAGAGAGGAGAGAAGGCAAGAGGGGAAGGAAGGGATGAAGGAAGATGGCAAAGGATGAGAGCAAGGGGGAGGAGAGGCGGACCTCCCTAGAGCTTCCCAAATGAACATTCCGTGGAGAAAGGCGGCCCTGATTGGCTGATGTCACAGAGAAGCGGGGCAGGCAGAAGCCTGCCATTGGCTGAGCTGCTGATATTGCAGAGGGAAGGAAAACAGGCAAAGGGGAATAGGAAAGGAGGAAAAAGAAAACACAGAAGACATAAACGGCAGTAAAGGTAAGGGGACCCCTGACCATTAGGTCCAGTCGCGGATGACTCTGGGGTTGTGGCGCTCATCTCGCTTTATTGGCCAAGGGAGCCGGCGTACAGCTTCCGGGTCATGTGGCCAGCATGACTAAGCTGCTTCTGGTGAACCAGAGCAGCGCATGGAAACACCGTTTACCTTCCCGCCGGAGCGGTACCTATTTATCTACTTGCACTTTGACGTGCTTTCGAACTGCTAGGCGGGCAGGAGCAGGGACCGAGCAATGGGAGCTCACCCCATCACGGGGATTTGAACCGCCGACCTTCTGATCAGCAAGCCCTAGGCTCAGTGGTTTAGACCACAGTGCCACCCGCATCCCTATAAAAGGCAGTAGAGTAGTCCAAAAGGTGGCATAGGCCATGGTGTAGGTGGGAGATGATGCTGGAGAGCACAGATCCAGGACTCCTTTGAAGAGCAGCAGCAAATGATGCCATCTTCTGACTGACAGACCTTCCTTCCCCTGAGCATTGAATGAAGTGATGAAGAAGCTTTCAAGCATTACTACTGTTCGCGGCAGATTAGCATAGAGGAAGTGAAAGGAAAATAATCAAGCAGAGGCTGGGTAGAATCATAGAATCATAGAGTTGGAAGAGACCACAAGGGCCATCCAGTCCAACCCCCTGCCAAGCAGGAAACACCATCAAAGCATTGCTGACAGGTGGCTGTCAAGCCTCTGTACGTCTTTCCTTTTCTTAAAGGGGGTTCCGTCTTCACACCAGCGGTTTATAAAGGCTACCCATTCTCTGAAGGATTGTTTGCATTTCTGATAAAAGCTAATGGGTAACATTTCAGCTTAAACTCAGTGGCTCCAGCCTGCTTTCCAAGGCAAACCTTTGCAGTCAGAAATAAGCAGGAGTGGTCAAAGGAAACGAATGCTGGGACTTGGGAGAGATGACAGAGAAGAGGTCAGAAGAATAGTTTGGGTAGAGAGGGAAAACTGGGAAGGAGGCGAGCTGAAAGTAACCAGGAATTGCGGGAGGTGACAAGTAGTATTTGTTTGTAGACAATTTTGGGGGGATATAGATCTTCCCCTCTCAAAAGCTCCAGGAAACTAGATTTCTATTATACCCGTTTGACAGATTAGCAAACTGAGTTCACAGAACTTTAGATGGCCTAAAGCTATACTGAGGACATTGAGGTCCAGCTCCGAGGGCCTTCTGGCGAACCAGGCAGAGGGCTTTCTCGGTGGTGGCGCCCGCCCTGTGGAATGCCCTCCCATCAGATGTCAAGGAAATAAACAACTATCTGACTTTTAGAAGACATCTGAAGGCAGCCCTGTTTAGGGAAGCTTTTCATGTTTGATGTTTTATCGTGTTTTTAATATTCTGTTGGGAGCCGCCCAGAATGGCTGGGGAAACTCAGCCAGATGGGCGGGGTATATATATATATATATATATATATATATATATATATATATATATATATATGAGATTTACTTAGTTTTTATTGTATTATATGTTGAAAACCTTTAATAAAAATGAGTTTTAAAAACCTGATGAACTTGATCCAGTGATAACCAGCTTCTCAAAGTCCTACAGTGCTAGACAGCACTCTATAGCTGTTGCAACACTAACCCTGGGATTCCTCAGAAGCTGTTCAGGAATTCCAAAATGAGGAGATTGGTTCTCAAGTTCTCTCCCCCCCCCCCGCCCACCCGCCTTGCGTTTAAACTGCACTGAACCTGGGACCTTCTTGTCTGTAGAGCACTGAGCAGAGATCATTCGCCGCCCCAACTCATCCCTTGCAAACACCCGGTAAATTCCAGCAGTTGCCATTCAGCTACGTTTTACTCAGCGTAGACCCACTGAAATTAATTAACATGACGTGTGCTAGATCTATTCATAGCAGCATTAATACCTAGTTGCACGCCAGCCCTGGAGTCAATGAGTTTGCACAGCAGGATTTCCAGTGATAAGGCGTAATTCTATGAAAGATGCACACACAATTCTTTCTTTTCCTCTGCCTTCTACTTAATCGACCCATCTTTGCCTTGCTTGCATAATCTAAACAGATAGCGGAACTTAGCTGTTTTTCAAATGCAGAATGCAAGTTCCTCCACCTCTGCTGTACTCGAACTTCTGCCACTGTTTAAATCCACCACTTTCTGCCGCTCACTGTTCCTTCCTTCTCGCTCCCATGCCATGCCGTTGTGCAACCTGCCTTCCTTTTTTGCTCCCTTGCTCCACCCTGACCTCAGCCAAACCCAGGACTGTGACATGACACTACAAAAACCCTTCAATGGAGGCTGTGTGATGACAGACTTACATTTTTATTCATGGGGAAGAAAGGCAGCATAGCAGATAGCAGGCATTTCCATGCAGCCATTAGCAATGTACAGTACTGGTATATACCATATAAGCCTCTCTGATGTATCATATATTGTGTATATAACACTATACTTCAACAGAAGTCTAGTGTCCAGATCAAGGGAAGTAGGCTAATAGTACTACTCTATTCTGCCTTAGTCAGACCACATTTGGAACACTGTGTCCAATTCTGGGCACCACAATTTAAGAAGGATGGTGACAAGCTGGAACATGTGCAGAGAGGGGCAACCAAGATGGTCAAGGGTCTGGAAACCAAGCCGTATGAGGAACAGTTGAAGGAGCTGGGTATGTTTAGCCTGGAAAAGAGGGGACTGAGAGGAGATAGGATAGCCATCTTCAAATATCTTGAGGACTGTCACATGGAGGATGGAGCAAGCATGTTTTCTCCTGCTCTGGAGGGTAGGACTCAAGCCAATGGCTTCAAGTTGCAAGAAAGGAGATTCCGACTAAACATTTGGGAAAGGAAATAAACAACTGTCTGACTATTAGAATACATCTGAAGGCAGCCCTGTATAGGGAAATTTTTTAATGTTTGATGTTTTATCGTTATTTTTAATATTCCATTGGAAGCCGCCCAGAGTGGCTGGGGAAACCCAGCCAGATGGGTGGGGTATTAATATTTTTTTTCTGTTTTTCTTTTTAAAATATTAATATCCCACCCATCTGGCTGGGTTTCCCCAGCCACTCTGGGCGGTTTCCAATAGAATATTAAAAATACGTTAAGATGGCGATTGTCTTGATGGATCTTTTGGATTCGAAGTTGAGAGGCACCGTGCCAGGGGAGTGAAAACAAAGGATGGATTTTAGAACCCACACAGTCATAATAGATTTTGGATGTTTTATCTCACTTGCGAATGTACTCAGTGGCGTGAAGGAAAATAAGAAGAACGAAGGACAACAACAGAAAAGAGATTGATGACATCAGGACTATGGAAGGCGAGGGACTTAACGAAATGATTAAAATCCTAATTGTCTGAAGCAAGGGAAGTAAAAAAAGAAGAAGAAGAAATAATTCGGCAACCCATTTGGATATATCTGGACAAACTGGACTATATGGAATAATTGATATTTATAAATATATGGTGTGATTTTTAGGATTGGAAAATTTAATAAAAATGATTTGGCAAAAAAAAAAAAGAATATTAAAAATACGATAAAACATCAAACATTAAAAAAAATTCCCTATACAGGGCTGCCTTCAGGTGTCTTCTAATAGTCAGATAGTTGTTTATTATCTGACTTCCACATCTGGCTTCCCCCATCCCCAGTGAGCAACCTGGATGCTTTAGCTGAGATTAGACTAGTTGACCCTTGGGGTCCCTTTCCAACTCCACAATTCTAACCTTTAGCTACTCATGTGCAACAACCAGGAAGCACCACCAGCCCCAGATTCCAGCTGCTCCTCCTCTCCTTGAGAATGAAGGCCTGCTGTGTACCCATTAGCAGTTTACATTTAGGATTCCCACCTCCAGGGAAGCTAAACCCAGAAGACTTGGCGCCTGCCTCTTAAATTAGGCTGGCACCCTGATCCCAAACATTCACACTGGCTCAACAAACCTCCAGGTCAGGTTTGGTCATCAACACTTGAAGATTGACTGTCCTTATTAGCAAAAACCCCTTCCATCTCCTGCTGGCTGAAGGCAAAGGGCCATTTAAATGTCAAAAAAAGCAAGAAATGTAAGAGATAGAGAGCAATGACTGCTCCTTGGTTGCAGAGAAGGCCTCTGCGTACAGAAAAGGAGCACAGATACCCTGCAAAATGGTGAGATCAATCCCGCTTCCCAAGGAACTCTAGGAACTGTTGTGCTCTGTCTCCTAACAACGCTCGGTGCCTTTTAAAAACTACAGTTCCCGGGATTCTTTTTGGGGAAACTGTGACTTGTTAAAAGTGGTGTGGGATACAATGTAAACCAGGGTATGCAGAACTTGTTTTTTAGCGGAACTCTTTGCCACGCAACAAACCAGATCCTGGTGCAAAAAAAGAGAGCACTTTGAGTGAAAGAACACTGACTCCACAGAGTGGTGTAACTATCAATCCCTTTTCCCAGGGAGCTCTGGGAAGCGTAGTTCTTTGGATCCTTCAAATTGGGAGACTGAAGGAAGGGGACAGGGCGAGGCTCCCAGGTGAGAGCTGGGCAAGTTCACTGTTCTGTATGTGGAATAAAGATGCAAAGAGCTTGATATTATTATATTTTCTCTCTCTCTTTTGCTCTTTCTTTCTTTCCTTTCTTTTTCTTCTTTTTCTCTTTTCCAGTTTCTTTCCTTTTTTCCCTTTTTTTAGATTAGTTTGGCTCTTATTGCATTTTAAGTGAAAAACTCCATTCAAAAACGATTTTAAAAATAGATAAATAAAAAGGAATCGTAGCTCTCCGAGGGGAACAGCGGATCTCAAGAGACTCGTGGCACCCTTGACAAACTACATTTCCCATGATTCTCTGAGGGAAGCCATGGCTGTTTAAAGCGATGCAATGCTGCTTTATAAACGCAGATAGGGTCTCTCGGCTTACAGTCTGAGAGATGGGATTTAGAAGAAGAAAACGAACAATTTTTATGATTCCGTTTCCGCCATATCCATGGGAGGAGAGTAGTGTTTACTGAGTTCTGTGAGATGCCCCCTCCTTTCATGGGCAGAAGTTCATTCATTCATAGAATCGTAGAGTTGGTCTTATGAGCTTAAAGCTGAAATAAAGTGATTGATTGATTGAATCGTAGAGTTGGAAAGGACCCTGAGGGTCATCTAGTCCAACCCCAATGCAGGAATCTCCGCGATGCAGGAATCTCTGCTAAAACATCCATAACAGATGGCTATCTAACCCATAGCTGTCAACCCTCCCTTTTTTTGCAAGAAACTCCCTTATTCCAATGCCGTTTCCCGCTGCTATCCCGGATTGTTGCTATCCCTTAAATTTACCGGATTTCAAAGGAAGCAGCTCCTCTCCCTCCCTGCCGGCCAGGGAGGCTCCTCAGCTGCGTTGCTCGGCTGCCAATAAGGAGTCTGAGACCGACTGGGGGCGGAGCTTGCATGCCTTGTGCAGCCAGACCCTCACGCCCAACCAGACAGACAGCCTGCCTGCCGTCTATGTGCTCGCTCTTTCGCTCACCCTGCCGTCTATGTGCTCGCTCTTTCGCTCACCCGTTCGCACACAGCCTCTGGAGCGCAGGGTGGCGAGGCTACTTGGTGCCATTGCACCGCCCTTGCGGCATCCCTTATTTTCAAATCTGAAAGTTTGGAAAAAATCCCTTATTTTCAAATCCGAAAGTTGACAGCTATGATCTAACCTACTTTAAAACCTCCAAGGGAGGAGAAAGGTCCATTCCACCTGGTGGAGGTGGAATGGACCCCTTGATAGATGATATCTCCTATGTCAGGCATTGAAAATCCAGCTATGAGGTTCCACCTATTAGCACGCAAGAAATTTTAGGAATATAGGGTCAGACCAAAGGCCTGCTCTATGACTCACCGTGTTCAACCAGATGTCTTGTGCTGCGGTTATTTGACTTTTTAAATAGGAAGTTAGGCAGGGGTGCTGTAGAGATTGCCACAGGAAAAGGCATTCCTCTTGCTCAGTTGCCTTAGGAGGATTTTTAAAAAGCACACAAGCAGGGTAAATGGAAAAATGCTTCTCTCCATATGTTCCCTGTCATTTGATTCCCTAAAATCACTCCAGGGTTCTATTTGCACCTTTCCTTCCCCACAGCTGCTTGATTTTCTCCCTTAATGACCACCGTTAGCTGTTCCTTCCAACTTTTCGGTATGTTCCTTCCAACACCTTGAGAGTCAGCCTTGGGGCTGAGAATTGCAGCGATGCTTGTAAGCACCTCCAAGGCCATGGTTTCTTGTTTTCCTGGAGTAACAATCATAGAATCACAGAACTGTACAGTTGCAAAGGGGCCACGAGGGTCATCTAGTCCAACCCCCTGCAATGCAGGAATTTGTAGCTGTTCCATACAGGGATCGAACTGGAAACCTTGGCGTTATCAGCGCCATGCTCTACCCAACTGAGCTATCCATGCTGGAGAAAAAGAAGTAACCACTCTGAGGTTTGTTTGTCTACAATCCAGCGGTATAACCAAATTTATGAAATGAAAAGCAAATAAATGATACAAGCAGTAAAGCTTTGAAATCACCAGAAATCACTGCTCCCTTAAAGTTTTAGTGCCAATGACTTGCCAGTCATGCTTCGTGTCCAGAATCAATAAATCTTTGGCTCAACGTGGGATTTGAACCCTTGACCCTGAGATTAAAAGTATTGTGGTGTAGAGAGCCAGTGTGGTGTAGTGGTTAAGAGCGGTAGACTCGTAATCTGGGGAACCGGGTTCACGTCTCTGCTCCTCCACATGCAGCTGCTGGGTGACCTTGGGCTAGTCACACTTCTCTGCAGTCTCTCAGCCCCACTCACCTCACAGAGTGTTTGTTGTGGGGGAAGAAGGGAAAGGAGAATGTTAGCCGCTTTGAGACTCCTTTGGGTAGTGAGAAAGCGGGATATCAAATCCAAACTCTTCTTCTTGTGTTCTACTGACTGAGCCGCTCTGAACACATATATACACTGTGAACATACAATGCCCATTGGCAGCTAAAATATATCCTGGTTGAATAATGATGATGATGATGATGATGATAATTTATAATCACACATTCCCACCAGACCAGAACTCAAAGTAACTTACAACACAGAAAGCTAAAAACATAAAAAGAGAATTGGTTTGCAAGTCATTAAAAATACTTTAAAAATCTATTCAAATACACATGACAAAACCAGCACAGCACTCTTTGGGCCAGTTGGTGACGCATTATTCAAGGAAGCCCTCCAGGTCAGGAGATTAGTTTTGAGTCCTCAATTTGGAAGGGAAGCCCTGATGACTTTTAAAAGAACAGATTCTCCAACACTGGCGGGGGGGGGGCAGTATGGTGCAGTGGTTAAAAACAAGAAAGTATGGCGACTTTATTGAATTGTATTGGTTGCCTTGATGATTTTTTTGCCCTGCTGTTTCATCTATTTATGTGCTTCTGTATTTGATATTATCGTGATTCCTACGTTTGCCGTTTTTAACGCTACTGTGATTATCGTGAGCTGCTCCGAACTCAAGCAGGATTCAAACATTAAAATCAAACCCAAATCAAATATTTTATTGTATTTTAAATATTTTGTTGGAAGCCATCCGGAGTGGCTGGGGAAACCCAGCCAGATGGGTGGGGTATAAATAATATTTTTTATTATTACTACTACTATTGTATTATAAAGAAAGAAAGCCCAGTTTCACCGTTGGGCAGAGAGTGTTGCCCCTACTCAAGAATGTACAATTGGAGCAATTCCATTGGGCTTATCCTTGCCTCCCCTTCCTCTGTCATCTCCATTTTGTCAAATTTTGGATTGCAGGTTCCTTGGGGCAGAGACCTGACTTCCTTCCTGTTCTCAGCAAAATGCTATGCACGCTGATGCTATATTGACAGCAAGGACCAGCTTAAAAAAAGCAGCTCTAATGCCCTTTTAAGAAGGGAACCCCCCCCCCAAAAAAAGCAAAATCAGGACAAAATAGGAGCAGTGAAATGGATTAGAAGCTATTTGAGATCGTCATCCAACTGTATTACCGGTATTCAGTTTATCAATGTACCTGTAACGGGGACCACCACAGAAATTTGGGTTGAATGGGAGATTCACAAGTGTCCTTGCAAATATAAGACCTTGAAAAGGTTTATGGACTCACATCATAGGAGCTTTAAGTGGTCTCCTTTCATTCTGACCCCGTGTGGCTTGTGTATTTCAAACGTATCTCTGGCAGTGGCATATAAAAAAAAAGTGCTGGCAATTGCAACATGAACAAGACTTCCATTGTTGTTATCTGCAGAGCTGAACCCTCTTCTAGAATAAACTGTTTCCAGCCAAGGAAAGCTCAGAGGTTTCCTCGACTGAAAACAACGCTCAGGCTGATCCCTTGCCCACCCATCATCTTTGGACGAACTATATAGCTCCTCTTGTCTCAAAAAAGCAAACAACATTTTACTGGATTCATCTCATCCTGGATATAGTTTGTTTGCATGGTTGCCTTCGGGCAAGAGATACAGAACAATTAAATCAAAAACAAATAGACTAAAAAACAGTTTTTATCCAAGAGCTATAACGGTAACTATTTTAAATGCTGTAACCAAATGATATGATCTTTGGGGAGTCATGATAGATGGTATGTATGTATCATCCTTCGGGAGTTAGGGTTGTTTGGTCTCTGCTCCTGCCAACCTAGCAGTTCGAAAGCATTTCAAAGTGCAAGTAGATAAATAGGTACCATTGCAGCAGGAAAGTAAACGGCGTTTCCGTGCGCTGCTCTGGTTCGCCAGAAGCGGCTTAGTCATGCTGGCCACATGACCCAGCTGTCTGCGGACAAACACCGGCTCCCTCGGCCTATAAAGCAAGATGAGGAGTGTGGTGGAGTCTCCTTCTTTGGAGGTCTTTAAGCAGAGGCTTGACAGCCACCTGTCAGGAATGCTTTGATGGTGTTTCCTGCTTGGCAGGGGGTTGGACTGGATGGCCCTTGGGGTCTCTTCCAACTCTAGGATTCTATGATTCTATGAGCGCCGCAACCCCAGAGTCATTTGCAACTGGACCTAATGGTCAGGGGTACCTTTACCTTTTATACACAGAAAACATTGCTACTGCTACGAATAAATGCAACAACCTGCTTTGCCACAAATCAACTTATTTTTATTAGCTCTGCAATGTATAATTTAATCAGCCATCTAATTTAATCCACAATTGCAAGGCACCGCTTTTATTTGGTGGGGGCCAACCCTAATGGGAGGGCAGGTTTATTTTATTAGCTGAGGCTACTTTAGTTCTGGTGTGAAACTGCAACAGGGAAAGGGGAAAGAAAATTATGTGGATATGCGTCCCTTTTCAAATGTTCCGCGGTAGGTTTTCCTTATTGAATTATCTCCTACTGCCCCCAACAACAGCAAATGAGGCTTTGGTAACATGCAAAAATATTTAAATCCAACCAATTCATCAGGAAAAAAGACAGGTAAAAAAAGCAGGACTAAATAGGCTTACTTTTTAGTTTGGGACTTTAAAAACCTGCTTCTAACTGGTAGATATCTTCAGATCCCGATAGAACAGAGACTATGCCCTTGTGCTAATAATGAAATCGAATCTATTGGGCATGTCCTCCTGTATTGCACACTGTATCGAGATACGAGGAAGGAGTTAATTGAACCCCTCTTAAAGAATTTACCGGGGCGATCAACTGAAACATTTACTAGATACTTATTAGCGGACACTAATTCAGAGATTACTAAGAATATAGCTAAATTCTGCTACTTCGCATCAAGATTAAGACAGGCCGTGACGTCAACCAACAACAGAGATAAAGTCGCCAGTTAATCCCTTAGGAATGATATTAAACTGAAAATATTTGGCGACATTTCTCACCAAATTTTAAAGATAAAACATGATTATGAATTTTAAATGTGATTTTAGCACATAGATGATATTTAAGATCCGAACTGTTTTATTGCTGTATTGTTCTTTTTTCTGGTCTATGACCGCAATAAAGAAAGATTGATTGAATTGAGGCTTGGGAGGGGCACAACTTAACTCCTGAGCCTCTGCGGGGATCACTCTCCCGCAGCGGCATGGGGGAAGAGTTGCCCCCCCATGGCTGGCAGTGCGCAGCTACGGCCACCCCAACACTATCCTTGGTAATTTGGGGGCGCTGGGTGGATATTTGCACCCCGGCGCCGCATCTGCTAAAGACGGCCCTGCATGGGTTTTGAAGACGCTCGAACTCAGGACCTGCAAAGATGATGGCACGCTTGGCAAACCCTCACTGTGATCAACTCCCATCCGGAAACCAATGTCCCCACTGTGGAAGGACGTGTGGATCCAGAATTGGCCTCCACAGTCACTTATGGACTCACTTTTAAAACCGTGTTTATGGAAGACAATCTTCCTCGGCTATGAGTGGTTGCCAAAGCAGCAGCAGCAGCTAGACAGACAAACACAGAGATGCAAACACAGAGATGGTGTATCTGAAGAAGTGTGCATGCACACGAAAGCTCATACCAAGAACAAACTCAGTTGGTCTCTAAGGTGCTACTGGAAGGAATTTTTTAAATTTTGTTTTGACAGAGATGCAAAGACAGGATCATTTCCAGTTGCCTTGAATGTGCAATTCTGCCTTCAGAGGATGGGAGGGAGCAGAATGGTCAAGCTGCATCCAATATGGGTTTTCAAATTCCGATTGACACAGGAAGCTGTTTTTACCATTGGCCCATTTAGGCCGGACACTGCCTGGCAACTGTGGGGAGGGATCTTTCCTTGTTCTACCTGGAGACGCCCAGGGATGGACCCTGAAATCATCTTCTGGCAACCCTATACAGCCCAGCTCCTGACACATGAGAACCTATAGGTAAAGGTAAAGGGACCCCTGACCATTAGGTCCAGTCGTGTCCGACTCTGGGGTTGCGGCGCTCATCTCGCATTATTGGCCGAGAGCCGGCGTACAGCTTCCGGGTCATGTGGCCAGCATGACTAAGCCGCTTCTGGCGAACCAGAGCAGCGCACGGAAACGCCATTTACCTTCCCGCCGAAGCGGTACCTATTTATCTACTTGCACTTTGATGTGCTTTCGAACTGCTAGGTGGGCAGGAGCTGGGACCGAGCAACGGGAGCTCACCCCGTCGCAGGGATTCGAACCGCCGACCTTCTGATCAGCAAGCCCTAGACTCTGTGGTTTAACCCACAGCGCCACCTGGGTCCCTTATGAGAACCTATAAGAAGTGCAAATTGGTAGCAACTGAAGGCTTAAAGACTCTTTAAGTTCAAAGCTTAAGTATCTCTGGAGCAGTTAAAGGTAGATAGCCGTGTTGGTCTGTCATAGTCAAAACAAAACAAAATAAAATAAAAAAAGTCCTTCCAGTAGCACCTTAGAGACCAACTAAGTTTGTTCTTGGTATGACCTTTCGTGTGCATGCACACAGGTATCTGAAGAAGTGTGCATGCACACGAAAGCTCATACCAAGAACAAACTTAGTTGGTCTCTAAGGTGCTACTGGAAGGAATTTTTTTATTTTATTTTGTTTTGTTTTATCTCTGGAGCCTCCCATTTAGAAAGGGAAAGAAACCCAACTCCTGCCATGCTTAAACCCCTACTACGGAGAGCAGCCAAATCCAATTGCAAGCAACACCTCCTGCCTACCAGTCAGAGGTTCCTGGAGTTGCTATTTGAATGAAATAAGAAAGGGAGCCATTTCCCCCCTCCTTCTCAGCCAACCCAAGCAAACATTTGCATGTTCCTTTTACAACTCTGCCAGCTCTTTTTCCAACACAAGCCAATAAATTGTCCTTGTCACATCAACAAAAGGCCATGATTGAACGCGGTGTGTTTGTCTTGCATATTTGGGTGTGCTTGGAAGGGCTGACCTATCAGGCCTTGCAGCAAAGTACAAAGTCACAGGCATTACCTGAGCATTGAAGGCCAGAGCCAGGAAAAAAACAGCTGCATCCCAGCAGAAAATCGCCCGGGAGCTTGAAACTTAGGAGGCGGTGAAGTCCCGGGGATTGCGCCTAAATCCAGAATCGCATATAGTCAAAACACATGGGTGCAATGGTGGGTGGGGCTGCCAAAGTCTTTCCCCTGCCCCAGACAACAGCTCCTTTTTATTTTTAAATTTTGCCCAACGCCTAAAGCTGAATGCACATGAATTGAATGCATGCAAGTTGTGGGTTTAATGCAGGGTGGATTTGATTTAAATCAAACTGATTTAAATCACTAGCAGGGTGGATAAAAATCAAAGTTTTTTTTTTAAAAAATAAAAAAAATCTGATTTAAATCAAAAAATCGGATTTTTTTGATTATTTTTTTTATAAAAAAAATTGTTGATTTTTATCCACCCTGCTAGTGATTTAAATCGTGATTTAAATCAGTTTGATTTAAATCAAATCCACCCTGGTTTAATGTATACAGTGGAACCTTGATTCTCGAACGGCTAGCCAGTGTGGTGTAGTGGTTAAGAGCAGTGGACTCATAATCTGGTGAACCGGGTTCAATTCCCTGCTCCTCCACATGCAGCTGCTGGGTGACCTCGGTCTAGTCCCACTTCTCTGAAGTCTCTCAGCCCCACTCACCTCACAGAGGGTTTGTTGTGGGGGAGGAAGGGAAAGGAGAATGTGAGCCGCTTGGAGACTCCTTCGGGTAGGGATAAAGCGGGATATCAAATCCAAACTCTTCTTCTTCTTCTTCTTCTTCTTCTTAGTTGACGAACAAATCGGCTCCCGGACGCCAAAAACCCTGAAGTGTGTGTTCCGGTTTGCGAACGTTTTTCGGAAGCTGAACGTCCGACGCGGCTTCCGCTTCAGTGCAGGAAGCTCCTGCAGCCAATCGGAAGCCGTGCCTTGGTTTTTGAACGTTTCGGGAGTCGAACGGACTTCCAGAACGGATTAAGTTCGAGAACCAAGGTACCACTGTATACATTTGCATCTGTAACAGCGAAACTGGATGCCTTTGGCTGCTCCAGGTGCAACAGAGCATGTCTCTCCCATATCAGTCTCTATAGTCGCAGCAAGTGCTGTAGCTCTCCAATAGTTTGACTTCACTGCCAAAGGCACACTCTGGCCAGGGGCGGAGGAAGCCTCCTCGCTACCCAGGGCGGCGACCGGAGGAGGCACCCCTGGGGGCAGGGCATTGTGATGTCACGTCGTGACGTCACGGCGCAACGTCACTGCGGCTCCGCCCCGGCAGCCGGGGGGGGGGAAGCGCTTTAAAACAAAGCAAACCTGCTTGCCTTGGCTTTTCCTTTCTTTGAGGCGATTTCCCCCCGCTGTCGGGCGCCGGGCGGAGCCGTCTGCAGCCTGCACCCCTTCGTGCGGCGGCTGCTCGTGCCTGCGCACGGAGGGGTGCCGGACGGGTGGCGACTTCTGGAGCCTCTGCAGCCCGCAGAGACTCCAGAAGCTGCCGCCCGGGCTCCCTTGGCGGAGCGCAAGTTGGGGCAGGGAGAGGGGCGGGCCAGCAAGAAGGGGTGTCACCCCTCCTCGCTGGCCTGCCCCTCTCCATGCCCCGGCTCCGCAAGCCAGCCAGCGGCGGAAAAAGCCGCTGGAAGGGGGGGAGCTATTTTCTGCGCTGCCGGGGTGGAGCCGCAGGGGCGGCCAGCGAGGGGGGGTGACACCGCTCCTCACTGGTCGCCCCTGCGGCTCCACCCCAGCAGTGCCGAAAATAGCCTTAAAAAAAAAAATAGCAACAATTTGTTGTTGACAAAGGACAGCTGGACATTACCTTCAGTAGCTTAGGGCCTCATCAAACCTAAATCTGGCCCTGACCCCATCAGAACTGGAACAGAACCTAAATCCTATTGAAATGTTTCTGAGCCTTTGCTGTGGAATCATAGAATTCTAGTAGAGTTGGAAGAGACCGCGAGGGTCATCTAGTCCAACCCCCTGCAATGCAGGAATCTTTCGCCCAGTGTGGGGTTCAAACCCACGACCCTGAGGTTAAGAGTCTCATGCTCTCCCAGCTGCTCTAAACACAGCTATTGACCCAGACACTAAGCGGTCTTGAGTGTTTTCCTACGCACCTAGAAATGTAAGGAAAACCCCGTCAGATCAGGCCACAGGCGCAACTTCTCCAGCATCCTGTGTAGCTTAACCAAATGCCTGCAGAATCCCACAAGCAATAGCGTTCTCCCCACTGGGGATTCCCAGCAAATGGCACTCAGGGTCATCGTCATGGGCGTAGCCAGAGGGGGCAGAGGGGGGCAGCTGCCCCCCCCCAGAAGGCAGCCCTAGAAGCAAAAATGATCAGCGCCCATTCAAAGCAAACCTGAACGACCATGGCTTGCCCCCCCCCCCAGTTTTGATCCTGGGTACGCCCCTGGTCATCGTGGCTCCGGCATGGGACTGGGAACATAGCCAGTGTGGCTAGCATCCATGGACAGCCTTATCCTCAAAGATAAAGGACTGACCACACTCAACTACTGCACAGGCCTTTCTAAATTATTAGGATCATAAGAAGAGCCTGCTGGATTCAAACAACAAGAGCCCTCTCTCGCTCCTGGGGTTTCCAGCAACTGATATTCGGAAGTATATCTCTTCAAGGCAGAGCATAGGTAAAGGTAAAGGGACCCCTGGCCATTAGGTCCAGTCGTGACCGACTCTGGGGTTGCGGCGCTCATCTCGCTTTACTGGCCTAGGGAGCCGGCGTACAGCTTCCAGGTCATGTGGCCAGCATGACTAAGCCGCTTCAGACAAGCACACGGAAACGCCGTTTACCTTCCCGCCAGAGTGGTACCTATTTATCTACTTGCACTTTTGACGTGCTTTCGAACTGCTGGGTTGGCAGGAGCAGGGACCGAGCAATGGGTGCTCACCCCGTCGCGGGGATTCAAACCGCCGACCTTCTGATCGGCAAGCCCGGGGCTCTGTGGTTTAACCCACAGCGCCACCCGCGTCCCTCTAGCAATCATTAAAACCTCTCCTTCGTGAATTTGCCGAATCCTCTTTTAAAGGCACCCAGATTGGTGGCCATCCCTGCCTCCAGTGGGAGAGAGTTCCACAGTTTAACTACACCACTGTGCGAAAAAGTGCTTTCTTTTGCCTGTCTGGCTTCATTGTATGGCCTCTGGTTATGAGAGAGGGACAGATACTTTCCTCTGTCCACTTCCTTGCTGCCATGCATGACTTAGAAACTTCTATCATTGTGTCACTTCCGAATCACCTTTTCTCCAAATGGAAATGTCCCATTCGGCATCAAGGCTCTCCACCAGATCCCCTCCTTTCTCTGAAATCTTAAATCATCGTGAGCCAGTGTGGTGTAGTGGTTAAGAGCAGTAGACTCGTAATCTGGGGAACCGGGTTCGCGTCTCCCCTCCTCCACATCCAGCTGCTGGGTGATCTTGGGCTAGTCGCACTTCTCTGAAGTCTCTCAGCCCACTCACCTCACAGAGTGTTTGTTGTGGGGGAGGAAGGGAAAAGGAGAATGTGAGCCGCTTGGAGACTCCTTCGGGTAGTGATCAAATCCAAACTCTTCTTCTTCTTCTAAATCTGGGGATATGTCTCCTTCCTTGGAGGTTTTTAAGCAGAGATTGGGTGGCCATCTGTCCTGGATGCTTTGGCTGAGATTCCTACATTGCAGGGGGTTGGACTAGAGGACCCTTGGGGGTCCCTTCCAACTTTACAGTTCTATGATTCTATGATATCATCTGAGAGACGGTCCTCCTTCATTGTGGCACCCCACTAATGCAATGTCCCCTCCCTACCCCTCACCCAGGAAATTTGGCTAGCACCACCTATGATGTCGTTCTGCCATACAGGGAAGAGATATATTTACAACATGCCAAGTTTTAAGGTGCTGCAAGTTTGTTGCTGCTGCCTGTTTGAAAACACGATTTCCTATTCACTTTTTAATTTCGTTACATGTACCTCTCACATTTTCTCCAAGGTGCTCAAGACTCCACCACACTCCTTGGCAGCAAATTCCACTGTCGAACAGCTCTTACTGTCAGGAAGTTCTTCCTAATGTTTAGGTGGAATCTTATTTCTTGTAGTTTGAATCCATTGCTCCGTGTCCGCTTCTCTGGAGCAGCAGAAAACAACCTTTCTCCCTCCTCTATATGACATCCTTTTATATATTTGAACATGGCTATCATATCACCCCTTAACCTTCTCTTCTCCAGGCTAAACATACCCAGCTCCCTAAGCCGTTCCTCATAAGGCATCGTTTCCAGGCCTTTGACCATTTTGGTTGCCCTCCTCTGGACACGTTCCAGCTTGTCAGTATCCTTGAACTGTGGTGCCCAGAACTGGACACAGTATTCCAGGTGGGGTCTGACCAGAGCGGAATACAGTGGTACTATTACTTCCCTTGATCTAGATGCTATACTCCTATTGATGCAGCCCAGAATTGCATTGGCTTTTTTAGCTGCTGCATCACACTGTTGACTCATGTCAAGTTTGTGGTCTACCAAGACTCCTAGATCCTTTTCACATGTACTGCTCTCAAGCCAGGTGTCACCCATCCTGTATTTGTGCCTTTCATTTTTTTTTGCCCAAGTGTAGTATTTTACATTTCTCCCTGTTGAGATCCTCCAGAACAGCGATTGTGGAATCTCCCATGTTCAGACACATCAGAACCAGAACCACATCAAAATGTTTAGCTGCATCTGTCTCCCTAGTTGATTTCACTCCCAATTTATTCCTTTGCAACTGGATGTTGTGGTGTGGACTGGATTTCTTGAGCAATCTGGTAACCTTCTTATTGCTAACGAAGTCTCTGGGGATTAGAACCCTACCTGTCAAATAGTTTTGATTCATGTCAACAAAAGCTCTAAAGTTAAAGGAGAGGGGTGAAAATACGGCATCTTTAGTAGCAGATTAAAAATCACCCTATGGCCTCAACAAAGTGTTAGCTGCTTCCATCCTTAAGGTAAAGGTAAAGGGACCCCTGACCATTTGGTCCAGTCGTGTCCGACTCTGGGATTGCGGTGCTCATCTCGCTTTATTGGCCGAGAGCCGGCGTACAGCTTCCGGGTCATGTGGCCAGCATGACAAAGCTACTTCTGGCGAACCAGAGCAGCGCACGGAAACGCCGTTTACTTTCCCGCCAGAGCGGTTCCTATTTATCTACTTGCACTTTGACGTGCTTTCAAACTGCTAGGTGTGCAGGAGCTGGGACTGAGCAACGGGAGCTCACCCCGGGAGCTCACCCCGTCACAGGGATTCGAACTGCCGACCTTCTGATCAGCAAGCCCTAGGCTCTGTGGTTTAACCCAGGGAAAGAAACTCTTCACTTTCCCTTTGTATCCTAAATTAAACAGGAAGCTTGCTTTCCCCCCCAGCCTGGAGCTACAGGATCAGGGCCAGAACCCACAGACTGCTGTGCTGGGTCTTTAGCAGCCTCAAGGCAAGGCATGCCCCTCTGCATTTAAAAGAACTAACATATGCATATAAAATAAACCTTTGAAACCTCATAGCACTGAATCAGGTTTTCCCCAAAACCAACAACTGAAGGAAAGGCATTCTCTCCAAAATCAGCATCATTTGGATTTTTGTTTTTACTTAGCAATACAGATGGATCCAGATCTTTAAAAAAGAAAGGAGCAGCTCCGTTTATATTTTCTTAAAGTGGAATGTACGGTGCTCCCAATTCTTTTTCCTAGAGTAGCATTTTTATTACTATTCATGGTTAACTCACACTCATGGAAAAGAAAGATTTTTTTAATATTTATTTTTAATGTCCTCATTTTCAGAGATAACTTCCTTCAAATAACCAAGTAGTAGAATATTCACAGTTCACCTAAATGCATGAGCAGGAAATAGCAGTCAGCAGTATGGATCACGATAGCTAAAAACTGAGGGTACATGGGAATGCTTTGATAAAAGTTTGGTCTATAGTAAAAATGATGAACTTACTATAAAAGTACACACATAAATCAACCCAAGAAGTTCATAGAAAGATGGGCATTCATCGTAATGCTTTGGAACAACAAATTTAGCAGCAAAGCTCAACCTTATGCAGCCTTCCGTTTCAAAGAATCAGAGAATCACAGAGTTGGAAGGGACACCTGAGGATCATGTAGTCCAACCCCCAGCAATGAAGGAATAAGAAGCTGTCCCTTATGCGGATCAAGCCTGCAACCTTGGTGTTATCAGCACCACACCCTAATCATTTGCTTCATTGCACCTTATTTGTTAGCATCTACGATTTTGCTGCGAAGCATAAAAGTATTATTTCAAAACGTCCTCTTCTCCAGATAAAATTTTTCAGTTCATTAATTGGTTAGATGCCAGTCAGTTCAAAACCAGCACAGCCGAAACCTGCTTAGCAATGTAACTCTTTCTTTCTTTCTTTCTTTCTTTCTTTCTTTCTTTCTTTCTTTCTTTCTTTCTTTCTTTCTCTTTCTTTCTTTCTTTCTCTTTCTTTCTTTCTTTCTTTCTTTCTTTCTTTCTTTCTTTCTTTCTTTCTTTCTAGAAAGACCCTAACTAAAGCTAACAGCGCCGAAGAATTGATGCTTTTGAATTATGGTGCTGGAGGAGACTCTTGAGAGTCCCATGGACTGCAAGAAGATCAAACCTATCCATTCTGAAGGAAATCAGCCCAGAGTGCTCACTGGAAAGGCAGATCCTGAAGCTGAGGCTCCAAGACTTTGGCCACCTCAAGAGAAGAAAAGACTCCCTGGAAAAGACCCTGATGTTGGGAAAGATGGAGGGCACAAGGAGAAGGGGACGACAGAGGACGAGATGGTGGGACAGTGTTCTCGAAGCTACCAACATGAGTCTGACCAAACTGCGGGAGGCAGTGGAAGACAGGAGTGCCTGGCGTGCTCTGGTCCATTGGGTCACGAAGAGTTGGACGCGACTAAACGACTAAACAACAACAACAGGCAGATAGATAGATAGATACAGTGGACCCTCGACTTACGAAGATAATCCGTTCTGACGGGACCGTCGGATGTCGAAAAAATCGCAAGTCGAGTCCCCATAGGAATGCATTGGGGAGAAAAAATTCATAGGTCGAAAAAAGCCCTATCTAAACTTTGTAACTCGAGAAAACCCTATCTAAAACGGCCGCGACTTCCTTTCGGAAGTCGAAAAAATTCGGAAGCGCGCAGCCGCTTTGATCCCTCGTAACTCGAAAAATACAGAAGTCGGGTTAGATATAGATAGATAGATCTATAGATATAGATAGATAGATAGATAGATAGATAGATGATAGATATAGATAGATAGATAGATAGATAGATAGATAGATAGATAGATAGGCAATGGGAGACAGGAGTGCCTGTCGCGCTCTGGTCCATGGGGTCATGAAGAGTCGGACACGACTAAACGACTAAACAACAAAGGTAGAGAGCGGGTCTTACCTAGGTTGGGGTGTCTTGTCCCTCCTGGGGTCCCCCGATTCTGGAGGTTATGGAGCATGGGGTTGTCAAAGGGCGAGGAAGTCCATGTGGCCCCCAGCTCCGGGGTCATGTAGCTCGCTGGGTAGGGGCTAGAGTAAGATCCAGTGAAACTGCGGGCGTATTGTTCCCTGCTGTTGGCCGTGATGCTGAGGGGGCTGCTGTACGTGGCCCCCTCTCTGGAGGTGGTGGTTGGGATGGGGGAGCCGGCGGCGAAGGAGAACCGGGGCGAGACGGATGGGTGCGTCGAGCCAGGGTTATAAGAGGCGCTCTCGGCTCCGGGCTGAGTCCAGATGGAGTGGCCGGAGGGGCTGCCTTGCTGCGATGAGGCAGACCCCTGGAGGTAAGGCAGGCTGGGAATCATGGTGCCGACTCTCGTGGTGGGGATGTAGACGGGGGAAGTGGCAGCCGCACTGTGCATGAAGCCACTCGCCCCTTCGTAGGCCTGAGGGCAATGGTTGGCAGCCATGGCTAAGCTCTGGTACATCTCTGGAGGAGCAGGCGAGATCCAAGTGGGTTAGAGGAAGAGAGAGTCTGCCTCCGAAATCAGGACAGGAGGTGACCGTGCCGTTCCCAATCAGGTCCAGGATGAGAGGATAGGGTGGGGAAGCAGTTTTCCAGGTCCTAACAGGAAGATGCACCCTTTTTCTTCAAGGTGGTACCAGGCATCAGGGCCAGCAGTGGCTTCCTTGGTCTGGCATCCTCCTCTCCCACCTTGTTCAGGCCTAGAAAGGAAGGGGAGACAGAATGAGACATGCAGTTAAAGTGTGAGACATGCAGGTAGGGGGAAGAGAAAGAGGGAGAGAAAAGGTGGTTCAAAAAGGCTCCCCTCCCCATTTAAGGCAGGTATAATAAACTTAAGGAAGGTGAGAGACGGTCAGAGGGCACCACCAGCACAGCCAAACTTTTGTCCCTGGGGGGAATAGATGCTGCTAATTGGGCCAAGTCTGGCTGTTTGATCTGAAATCACATCACAGCAGCAGACTGCCCTTTTGGGAAAGGGAGAGAAAATAATAAAGGATTGGAACTGGAGCCTAGAAGGGGTAGGGTGGGGAGAAAATGTTGTTTTGGGGGGAGGCAGGCAGCTGAACTATTTAAAATGTGGAAAACTCAGCAGTGGCCAGAGGACTGAAGATCAGTCTACATCCCAATCCCAAAGAAGGGCAGTGGCAAAGAATGCTCCAACTACCCCACAATTGCGCTCATTTCACACGCTAGCAAGAATTATACCAGAAAGATATGGAGGTCTCATACACCCCAGGTAGTGTGGTTGCTGACCTTGAGCCAGACATCCTGGAGAGTGAAGTCAAATGGGCCTTAGAAAGCACTGCTAACAACAAGGCCAGTGGAAGTGATGATATTCCAGCTGAACTATTTAAAATTTTAAAAGATGATGCTGTTAAGGTGCTACACTCAATATGCCAGCAAGTTTGGAAAACTCAGCAGTGGCCAGAGGATTGGAGAAGATCAGTCTACCTCCCATTCCCAAAGAAGGGCAGCGCCAAAGAATGCTCCAACTACCGCACAATTGCGCTCATCTCACACACTAGCAAGGTTTTGCTAAAAATTCTACAAGGCAGGCTTAAGCAGTATGTGGACCGAGAACTCCCAGAAGTGCAAGCTGGATTTCGAAGGGGCAGAGGAACCAGAGACCAAATTGCAAACATGCGCTGGATTATGGAGAAAGCTAGAGAGTTCCAGAAAAACATTTACTTCTGCTTCATTGACTACGCAAAAGCTTTTGACTGTGTCAAGAAGCTACAATTAGAACTGGATATGGAATAACTGATTGGTTCAAAATTGGGAAAGGAGTATGACAAGGTTGTATATTGTCTCCCTGCTTATTTAACTTATATGCAGAATTCATCATGCGAAAGGCTAGACTGGATGACTCCCAAACCGGAATTAAGATTGCCGGAAGAAATATCAACAACCTCAGATATGCTGATGATACAACCTTGATGGCAGAAAGTGAGGAGGAATTAAAGAACCTTTTAATGAGGGTGAAAGAGGAGAGTGCAAAATATGGTCTGAAGCTCAACATAAAAAAAAACTAAGATCATGGCCACTGGTCCCATCACCTCCTGGCAAATAGAAGGGGAAGAAATGGAGGCAGTGAGAGATTTCACTTTCTTGGGTTCCATGATCACTGCAGATGGTGACAGAAGTCACGAAATTAGAAGACGCCTGCTTTTTGGGAGAAAAGCAATGACAAACCTAGACAGCATCTTAAAAAGCAAAGACATCACCTTGCCAACAAAGGTCTGTATAGTTAAAGCTATGGTTTTCCCAGTATGGATGTATGGAAGTGAGAGCTGGACCATAAAGAAGGCTGATCGCCGAAGACTTAATACTTTTGAATTATGGTGCTGGAGGAGATTCTTGAGAGTCCCATGGACTGCAAGAAGATCAAACCTAACCATTCTTAAAGAAATCAGCCCTGAGTGCTCACTAGAAGGACAGATCCTGAAGTTGAGGCTCCAGTACTTTGGCCACCTCATGAGAAGAGAAGACTCCCTAGAAAAGACCCTGATGTTGGGAAAGATGGAGGGCACAAGGAGAAGGGGACGACAGAGGATGAGATGGTTGGACAGTGTTCTCGAAGCTACTAACATGAGTCTGACCAAACTGCGAGAGGCAGTGAAGGATAGGCGTGCCTGGCATGCTCTGGTCCATGAGGTCACGAAGAGTCGGACACGACTGAACGACTGAACAACAAAAAGGCAGCAGAAAGGGGGTGAGCAAAGGTATAAGCCGGTTTGCACTCAGAAAGATGGGAGTCGGATAGGTCCCAGTGTGCTGTGACATAGGTGTATACTTTTCATGGAAGGATAAAATGGTAGAGTTGAGAGGGTACCCCCCAAGGGTCATCTAGTCCAACCCTTCAAGGGAGGAATCCAGAGCTCCGTTTATGGCTCACTTCAACACAGAAACGGGATGTCTGGAAACTGTGCGCATGCTCAGGGATGGGATGGGTTGAAAATGCCACAGGCCACAATTCCTCCCAGGATCATGACGTCTGTGCGTGCTCAGAGGGCGAGGAATGTTCATTACAGAGCTATTCTTTGCAGCCTTGAACAACCCCCCCCCCCCCCCGCTTGTCAAAATGCACATTTGTGTACACATCAAAAGGCAACTGTAATGAGTCATGATTTCCTCCTGTGCAGTTAAGATCTGCCAGTTCTGCCCAACCACTCGTAGAGAGGCAAGCAGTAGGACCCATGTGGGGTGTGCATACTGCAAGGGGGGGTGTATAATTGTGGCAAGAGCACTGCAACGCTTGCATGAAACACATGTGTGACCCCATCTACAATGCATGTACATCTACATGTTCGAAACAGCAGCAGGAAACGCAGGACAGGCTAACTAACATTAATTGCTCGTCCTTCTGTTGACGCAGGAGAATATGAAAGTGTTGTTGTTTTCTTGTTGTTCTTAACCTTCAAGTCCTACCTTTCCTCCAAGGAGTTCAGAGGTTCTGTTCTGCCCCTCCTGCATTTCATCCTCACCACAACCCTGCGAGGTGGATTAAACGGAGAGGGTGCAGTCGTCACCCAGTGAGCTTCATGGCTGTGGGGGATTTGAACCCAGAGTCTCCCCACCCTAAGTGTAATCACAGCTCTAACCACTGTGCCACAATCTCTCTCCAGGGCCTTTAGGAAGCCTGCCCCACAGCACAAAAAAAACCCCAGTCCCCTTCAGCAGTCTGCATTTTGCACGCAGGCACCAAGGGAGCAATGAGGCCACCTCCACTACCTTCTCAAATGGGTCTCAACACATAATGCCCGAAACAGACAGGACTAGAATCTTTTAAAGTGCAGAAGCTGATGGGGTCCCCCAAAAGGATTGCATTAGGAGACACAGGAACTAGCAACCTACTTCGAACAGGAACACAATCTGCTTTCCACGCTAGGGCTGATTCTTGCGCAAGGCGATGGGCCGGCAACCTTTGGGCATGTGCAAAGTGTCACTCCCTGACTCTAAAGCTCCCCACCCCCACCATCTAAGCACGTGGACTTTGGTAGCCTGACTCCCTAGGACTGCAATATCCAGCCCCGGAAGCCTCTCTGAAAAAGCCTCTTTCCCAAAGAGATGGGCCAGCGTTGATGCCTAAAATCGAGCTCTTCTCAAAAATACACTGAATTCGATTTGAATTTAGAGACCGGTTCCTTCGCTGCCCTCCCCAGTCTCTCTCTCCTGCCATTCGGCCCCAAAGGAGATGGAAAGTAAACGGAGATTAGGGTTTTTGTTTTGTTTTTTATGGATAAGGGTGGCTTCTCTTTTAAATCGGATCACACGCGGTCTCAGCTCCCCCCCCCCCCAAAAAATGTTCCCAGCATGCCCGCTGTTTTTGCGCCAAGGTGAAGCGAACAAACCCTCTTTCCAGATTTTCCAGGTTAATACGAATTAACACTCCCCTTCCCACTCCTCATTCCCCGTAGGTGAAACCGAATTCAAGCGTCGCGAAGATTCTTCCCCAGTTGACCCCCTGCTGCTCAATAACAGCAGAAATAAACTTAAGTGGGGGAAGCTATTTTTTTCTTTTTAAAAAGTAACTTGAAATTAACACAAGTCTGTCTTTACGAAACGCCCGCAGCATTTGTTAAAAGTTTTAGCCGTTTCTGTTCCAGATTTATCAAGCAGATAATTAGAAATCGGCTGCCAGCGTTCCATTAAAAAAAACCAACCACACTTTCCCCTTCAAAATAAATAAATCATACCCTTACATTGATTCACTCATGAATCGGATTGATCTAATATATTTTAGCAATCTCCTCCAGGAAATGTCTGTAGAACTAAACTCTTCAAAATAGTGAATATTTTCTGACAACGCAGGAGCAAATCTAAATTGCAACATGCACAGATATAAAATCTGTGGACGGCGACCGTGCAATTACGCACAAAATAATGCGATTTAACGTATAACCTTCAGCATGGCATTGCAGCCTTGAGAAGCGTACAGTTAGGATCACACAAAATAGCAGGAAATACGGACACGCTCCATCCAACTTTGAACACTTCAAAACTGAAAGCAGGAGGTCTTAAAACTTCCTAGCAAACGAATGTGAGTCCCACTACATTTCTCCCTGCGGGGTTTTTAAAAAGGTGCTTTTTCAATTCTGAAATTCAATTAACTCCAACCCAGATGTAAATAAAGAGACCCCCACTTTAAATGTAGATGCAAATGGTTGGCAGAAGAAAAAGTGAGTTGGGTTGATTTTAAATAAAACTGTGCAAAAGGTGTGTGTATTGGGGGGGGGTAGAATCCAAATAGGATAAGCATTCTAGAAATATTTGGGTTGGTTTTTTTTTAAACTATCCTTACAGGGTCCCCCCCCCATCGTTTCCATATCCCTCTTTTAAGAACGGAATGTTTTTATTATTACATTTTACGAAGGAGATTTGAAGGTGGGGAATAAGCGGAGATTTACTCACTCACTTGGCACCCCTGCTTTACTTGGAAATACTGCAAGAGCGATTTACTCGGAACGGAACCCTCTTTTTACTCGGAAATCAAAGTAAAAATAAGTGTACTGAATCAGATCCCCTGAATGGCTTCGTCCCGCGCTCAAAAGCGGTTTTTAACTTCCGGGCTTAAAATCAGATATTTCTTGCTCCGTGCTTTTAAAAAGCGATCACAAAAAGAGAGAGACTGTTTAGGAAATAATAATAAAGCATTTTTTTTACAAAACAGTGCCTTAGTGGGGAAGAAAGAAATAGTAGCTGAACTCTACATTTGAAACCCCACATTTAAAAAATAATGTTTATTATTGCCGCCCCCACAAAAAAAAAACCCCTGTTTGAGAAGCGAGAGGGGGTAAAAAATAAATAAATCACATTTTGAACAAGAGCTCCTCTTTAAAAATGAAAATCCTACCAGTTAAATGAGAATCTCGACCAGCAGACCTGGAGGTTTACAAAGTAGCCAAGGATGATGTAAGGCCGCTTGGAGATTTTATTGCAAACAGCTTAGAAGTTTTATTACACTCGAGCGGCATGTAGATTTTGTTAAACAAATCTTTTAAAATAATAATTATAATAAAGTAGCAAGTAACTAAAAAGAAGGCAAACAAGGAAGACTTTCAAAACAGCAAGGAGACCTGGGAGAATATCAAAGTAGAGTAGCAATAATAATTCATATTACGCACAGTTCAGCCCCATCAATTTCTACACGACATCTATCAATCCAGCTGAGATCGGAGTTTAAAAGTTTTCACGTTTGACTGAAGCAATCCTGCATCAACCATTACTAACCTTAAGAGGGGAATAACTAGAGGTATAGGAGATTTGAGCAAAAAAGAGATAAAATCCTGCCGAAACTACCGCGATGGGATTATTTATAACGGTTGGGTAGAAGGATTTAAGAAGTTTTTATTTTTCACTTTTCTAAAAAGGGACCTTCGTTGCGTTTCCAGTCGCTGGTTTCTTCTCTTTTTTTAAGCGAAAATAATGTCTGCTTTGTGGGAAGCAAGGGAATGATAAAATAATAAAATAAAAAATAAAGCGAGCGGAGATCTATTCTAGGAAGTTGGCGAGGGGAAGAAGAAGGAGCTAGCTAGAGAGAACGAGAAGGGGCGAAATGGAACTGGAAAGAACGAGAAAGTGGAAGCTGGGGGTCGTGGAATCCTCGCAGCGCGATCCTAAGCTCGTTTTACTCGCCTCGTTGGGTTCAGCGACCCTCATTCCCGGGGAAACTTGCACGGAGAAGGTTACAGTTTCAGCTGGGAAAGGAAAGGCCGGGTTGGGCTGCAGAGAGGGAGAGGGAGACTGGAGAAAACCTATATCGGAGCCTCTCCAAGGGGGACCGTGGATCCTGCGCAAAGAGGGAGCGACATTTGCTGCCCTAAGAACCCAGCGTCAGACGAAGCGAAAGACGTTTTCTCGACCCGCGTACATTTACCCATCAAATATATCCAAAGAGCAGCCTTTCCCTCAAAGAATTCTGGGCGCTGTAGTTCCCCCTTCGCAGGGTGACAATTGCCAGCAGCCCATCCTAAACTACAGAGCCCAGAATTCTTTGAGGGTGGGGAATGTTCTTCGGGCGTCCTTTCACTGCGATTCCTGCGTGGCAAGGGGTGGACTAGATGGCACGAGGGGATCCCTCCCCACTCTACAGGTCTACGGTTCTATAAAGGTCCAGTACGCGCGCGCGCAAGGACAGAAGCGGTAGTGGCGAGCAAGGGGGAAAAATCAAGAAAAATGGTGAGAGGTCTGCAAGAGAGAGAGAGAGAGAGATCCAACCGACCTGCTTTCTTCCGTCTCCGTTTGCCTGCTCCGAGTCGGGCTCTCTTCCCCCAGGAAGCCGGTTCCACTCCGGAGCAGCGCAGAAGCGCAGCCTGCTGTGTCAACGCCGGCGCTCCGGGGGCCAGGGAGCCTTGATCACGCCGGTCACCCCGCTGAGAAAGCCCGCAAGTGGCCCGCGGGAGGCTCCTGGCCCGTCTCAGCAGGCTCCCTGCCTCGGGCGGCCGCAGGAGCAACACGCCTCCCTCCTGCCGGGGGTGGGGGGAGAGAGAGAGGGAGGGAGAGGCAAAGGCGTCAGGCGCCTCCGGCCCAGCCCCCCTCGGCCAGGATCTCGACGAGCAGGGCTTCTGCTGACGCTTCCCACCTCTTCCCTCCCCCTCCTCTTCCCCCACTTTCTTGCCTCCTGCCTGGCGACTGGCCTCGCCACACCATAGGAACACACAGGGAGTTGCTTTCCCATGACTCAGAACATTGGTCCAGCCAACTCAGTAGCGTCAACACGGGCCGGCAGCAGCTCTGCAGGAGGCACCCCTGCTAGCGTCGCAGCAAAGGGACAGCTGGCACATTTGCAAAGCTTAAGCAGGGTCTGCTCAGGTTTCACATGGACATCGGGTTGAAATGCCTGCATTGCAGGGGGTTGGACTAGATGACCGTTGGGGGTCCCTTCCAACTCTTAAGATTCTGTGATTCTGCCTGGAAATGCCATTGGGAACTGAACCTGGGACCTTCTGCTCCTCCACTTTTCCAAAAGATGCTTTTTCGACGTGGGAGTGTATCTGCTGCACAACTGAGCCAAGCTTCATTCCTTTGGGGGGAGGGGAACTCTGTGTGTGTGTGTGTGTGTGTGTGTGTGTGTGTGTGTAGACAGGTAAAGGTAAAGGGACCCCTGACCATTAGGTCCAGTCGCAGACGACTCTGGGGTTGCGGCGCTCATCTCGCTTTACTGGCCGAGGGAGCCGGCGTACAGCTTCCAGGTCATGTGGCCAGCATGACTAAGCCGCTTCTGGCAAACCAGAGCAGCGCACGGAAACGCTGTTTACCTTCCCGCCGGAGCAGAACCTATTTATCTACTTGCACTTTGACGTGCTTTCGAACTGCTAGGTTGGCAGGAGCAGGGACGGAGCAATGGGATCTCACCCCGTCGCGGGGATTCGAACTGCCGACCTTCTGATCGGCAAGCCCTAGGCTCTGTGGTTTACCCACAGCGCCACCCGCGTCCCGTGTGTGTAGATAGATAGATAGATAGATAGATAGATAGATAGACAGACAGACAGACATTAGGGGCAATATTATTAGCTAATATAGCACCCTGAACAAGGACAAAATCCCCCCCCCCTAAATATTACTTATTTTCACAAGAATTCCTTTTGGTACAGTTGCTTTTTTAATGGCTATTCTCATTAGGTCCCTGTATATATAAAGGTCTTATTGTTGTTATTGGCACCTGTCTGTCTTGGTAGAGACCATTATGGTAGAGGCAAGCTTTGTTGCAGATAGAGGTGTCCCATAGCGGCTTCTCCCCACTACACTCTTCCCAGTGCTGGTCACTGCTATGGATGAGCAACCTTACTGGTTGTCTCCAAGCTTTGCGGCATTCCCACACAGCCGGGCCAGCAACTCCTTGGGGATCCCGAAATTTTCCATTCTGTGGACATGACCAAGCCAGGATAGATGTCGCTGAGACAGGAGTGGGAACATGCTGTGAATGTGAGCCTCAAAGGGATATTGTGGCGTTGGGAAAAGGTTCGGAAAAGGGCAACTGAAATGTTCAAGAGGTGGAACTTTCTTTAAGAGATCGCCCAAAGTCGTTGAGGTTTTCTTAGGAGATCAGCCGGAGTTGTTAAGCTGAGCTTTTGGAGGGAACATCTCTAGAACTTGGTTAGCTAGCTTTTTGAGGGAAGGACAGCGCCTGTGCCACCTTGAAGGGCCCTCCCCCGTGCCACCCTGCAGTCCCCCAGGATGCCCAACAGCCCCAGGGATGCCCTGCTGTCCCCCCTGCCACCCTGCGAACCCCCGCGATGCCCGGTGTGCCCCTCCCACCTTGTCCCAGCCTTTCTATGCTACTGAACTCATGAAAGCTGGATGCTGGAAAATTCAGGACAGATAAAAGGAAGTCCTTCTCTTCATATAGAGCATAGTTAAACTATGGAACTCACTGCTGCAGGAGGCAGTGTTGGTCACCAAGCTAGAAGGCTTTTATAGAAGATTAGGCAAATTCATGGGGGAGAGAGCTAGGGATGGCTACTACCGGTAGCATAGAAGCCAACTCCTAGGGGCTGAGGTCCCTCCGTCTCCCCTGGTAAAATATTTGAGGGTGCTGGGGTCCCAGACAAGTTGATGATCATTGCCATTCAAATGCTGTGTCTTGAGCTCGATTATGCAGGGCAGGGCTATTAAACACATACAATTTATAAAGCCTGATTTGCAAACCTGGATCAGACCTTATTTAATCCGGACTGATCCAGAGCCTAATTCGCAAAACGCAAGTCTCTTTTTTTTAAAAAAGAATATTTTATTGAAGGTTTTCAGTGAGGAAGTGAAAGAAAAGAAAGAAAGCGACTAACAAAGAAACCTTGAAATTGTGATCCATTGTGATCTATGGGTGTGAAAGTATTCCAACAAAATTATGAACAAGTCATTATACTATTCATAAATGGATTCCAAACATTGTTATATTTATCCATGCACGTTCTGCGTCTAAAAGCAATCCATTTGTATGTTGCAAGAGCCGTCATGTCTTCTAGCCATTGATGGAAGGAGGCCATGGTATTCTTGTAGAGTCATAGAGTTGGAAGGGACCGCCAGGGTCATCTAGCAATGCAGGAATCTTTTTGCCCAGCATGAGGCTCGAACCAACAATCCTGAGATTAAAAGTCTCATGTTCTACTGACTGATGTATATGTTTCCAATGAATCAATATCAGGTTTTTTTTAAGGGCGGAGAAAGTCCATCTACGTGGACACAAGTGTGGTTTAGTGGTTAAGAGCAGTAGACTCGTAATCTGGGGAACCAGGTTCGCTTCCCCGCTCCTCCACATGCAGCTGCTGGGTGACCTTGGGCTAGTCACACTTCTTTGAAGTCTCTCAGCCCCACTCACCTCACAGAGTGTTTGTTGTGGGGGAGGAAGGGAAAGGAGAATGTGAGCAGCTTTGAGACTCCTTCAAGTAGTGATAAAGCGGGATATCAAATCCAAACTCTTCTTCTTCTTCAAAATAGCCGTAACTTTCTTGTCTTCTTCACTGGGTCATGAGATTTGCAGACTTGCCAGCCTAGCTTCCTACTTTAGGGGTTTAGCCCTGCTAACTTGCAGACAGGGACGTGGGTGGCGCTGTGGGTTAAACCACAGAGCCTAGGGCTTGCCAATCAGAAGGTCGGCTGTTCGAATCCCTGCGACGGGGTGAGCTCCCGTTGCTTGGTCCCTGCTCCTGCCAACCTAGCAGTTCGAAAGCATGTCAAAGTGCAAGTAGATAAATAGGTACCGCTGCAGCGGGAAGGTAAAAACGGCATTTCCGTGCGCTGTTCTGGTTCGCCAGAAGCTGCTTTGTCATGCTGGCCACATGACCCGGAAGCTGTACACCGGCTCCCTCGGCCCATAAAGTGAGATGAGCGCCGCATTCCCAGAGTCAGTCACGACTGGACCTCCTTCTTTGGAGGTCTTTAAGCAGAGGCTTGACAGCCACCTGTCAGGAATGCTTTGATGGTGTTTCCTGCTTCGCAGGGGGTTGGACTGGATGGCCCTTGTGGTCTCTTCCAACTCTATGATTCTATGATTCACTAGCCAACCCAGGCCACGCGTTGCTGTGGCTGATTTTATGCTTATTACCATCAGCAGCAGCCGCAGCCAAAATAAACCCCTACCTACCCCCACCGGCGTCGTGTGCACTCTGCACGCACTCAGGTGCCCTCTCGCAGCCTGTGGCAGAAAAAGCCGAGGAAGGAGGCCTCTGACGCCGTCTGAGGGAAAAGCACTATGGAAACGCACAGAGAAAAAACACACATCGGGAGATCACTGAGGGACGATCACGGTGGCCATTTCCCGGCGTGCCTTGCCTGTGGCCTTTTCAAGGGGAAAAGTGCTAGTAACCCTCTACAGAGAGGATTTGATTCCATTTCCCAGAGTGCCTTGAGCGCGCGGTTGGTTGGGATAATAAGCCCACCGTTTCCCAGCATGCCTTGCGGTTTGGGCGAAAGAGCTTAGTTCACCCACAGGGCGCCTTGACTCCATTTCCCAGCGTGCCTTGCTGGTCCGGCCTAGTTAACTGCGAGAGGCAGCGGCCTCCATTTCCCAGCGTGCCTTTGACAAAAGAGATATTTACATTTCCCTGTATCCTAGCCAATTTAATCACATCCTTGTCTGGCACTCAGGTATCAGGAAGCCACTAACACAATCAACCCCTCCTTCCTTGCAGAGAAACAGTTTGTCAGTTTGGGAGTAAAAATGGAGACAGGCCTGCCGTTGCTAGAGGACGAGGTTTTGCTGTGATGTCATATGTGCGCACCAATTTTTTGCTTTTGTAGCTGTAGTACCAGTATAGCCGTCGCTAGAGGGCGCTGTTTTGCTGGTGGTGTCATATGTACGCGACAAAAATTTTGCAGTTTTTCTTTATTTTAGGTATGACAGGTGTGGTTTTTCTGAATTTTTATTACGCCACATTAGTATGCCACGGTAATGGAAACGCTGTGTCCAAATTTGATGCGATTTGGTCCAGCGGTTACGGAGCAAGGGTGTTTCGGACAAACGCGCAATGGGAACATTTATATATATATAGATTCTATAATGGTCAGGGTCCCTTTACCTTTACCTAACTTGCAGACAGGAGTTTGGCATTTTGGCATCTAAAGCGGCATCTAAATTAAAAAATAATAATAATGGAGACAGAATGTATTAAGTTAGCAACTTTCCATTTCATTTCATTTAAAAAACAAAAACAAAAAACCAGTATTTGAAAACCAGCAGTAAGGAAATGATAAATGATTGTTGCTCAGAATCAATGGCTGCCTTTTTCCTGTTATCAGTCTTGAAGGCTGCAGAATAATGGATGATATCCCTCCCTCCTTTTTTTTTTTTAATGCAGCAATATTGCTCTCTTATTACCCTATTAACCTTTAGACCCTTCTGTCTGCCTGACGTATAGTCACATGCACAGGTCCAACCAAGGACGACAGAGAACAGTCTCAGGGCACATGATACCAATCCCTTGCTGAAGCAAAGTGTGGGGCTGTTGGGTCGTGGCCTGGATAAGAGACTGCTGAGGAGTGGAGCCCCATACCTCCACCCCAATGACTCTGAACTTTGTCTGCAGGGATAGCAAAGGTTTGTAGAATTGTAGAGTTGGAAGGTACCCCTGAGGGTCATCTAGTCCAACCCCCTGCGATTGCAGGAATCTCAACTAAAGCACCCATGACAAATTCAAACTCATGGGTAGGCAAACTAAGGCCCGGGGCCCGGATCCGGCCCAATCGCCTTCTAAATCCCTCCCGCCGACGGTCTGGGAATCAGCGTGTTTTTACATGAGTAGAATGTGTGCTTTTATTGAAAATGCATCTCTGGGTTATTTGTGAGGCATAGGAATTCGTTCATCCCCCCCCCCCCAAATATAGTCCTGCCCACCACATGGTCTGAGGGACGGTGGACCGGCCACAGATGGAAAAGTTTGCTGGCCCCTGGGTTAAGCACTCATTATAGGCACAGAAGGCACCGACAGACAGTTGGAAGAGGGGAGAATGCAGAAAACCAGGAGTGGGGAGGTGGAATGGAATGGAGTGTCCTGGCTGGGGGACTCCATGCCGCAACATTCTATTGCAGCTCCCAGTGGTTGTAATGCCTTTGTTAGAGGGCTGGAGCTCAAAAAATACAAAGGAGACTGCTCTGAAGAAAGAAGTGGCCTTTGTGTGATTCATGGGTCTGATTTGTCAATCCAGATCAGACCTGATTTGAACTGGACCCAATCTGGCCTGCGCTGGAACTGAATCCAGATCACAGTCCGGAAAATGCAAATCCTTGACATTCTTTGGGTAGGCAAAATGGCCACAATGTTCTGTGAACCACCCTGAGATCTTTGGAAGAAGAGTGATGTATACAAACAAACAAATACAATAAATTTGGGTCTATAGAATTGTGAATTTTGCAGATGTGCTAGCCCCTACATAAGGGATTAATCCTGTTGTTGTTTTTGACAGCTAGATCAATGAATTTTCATGCTAACAACTTTAAACTTAAAAATGTTTCAAAATGGCCATAAAGCTTTGTTTCTGGGTTTTATTTTCATATAGGGCATGAAATTTGGAGTTATGGTAACCTCTCAGGATGGTATTAAGTGTGCCACACTGCAGCCAAGTAGCTATAGGGGTTTTTCTTTTGGTGGCTATCCCCTTTTAATTTTTAAAATTAAAAAAGCCACAACTTTTTTTGTTGTTTCACCTAGGTGCATGGAATCTGGAGACATGACACGACCTCAAGTGGGTATTAACCCTGCCAAACTGAAGACAGGTAGCTCAAGAGAGTTTGTGTGTTAGGCACTCTTAAAGGTTTCTCTTTTTCAAGTGGGAATAAAGACAGATATGGAAAACAGCTGTAAATAACCCTAACCTAAAAAGAAGAGCCTTTTTTTGAAGGGGGGCAAGAGGACCATTAAGACAACAGACTTAAAACAAGGGTGGGACTAGGATTGATTGAGAAACGATGGAAACAAAAAGATATATATTGTGAAGGAGACAAAAGACAAGCTAAACAAATGCCATCAAACTCTTTCCACAAGACAGAACTTACAAAAGAGTTCTGTATTTTAAGATTTCACCATTTCTGCAACCCCCATGCCCTGTGAATGGAGAGGGTTGGGTCACTTGATAGCTCTCTAGGCTAGCCCTACAGCTCTCATTAAGCAAAGTCCCTCTCCTCTCCTCTTCTCCCCCTCTCCCTCTCTCCTTACCCTGGCATTCTCCTTATATAGTGTTGTAATTGCAACAGTTTGGAGACAGTCTGTCGGGGATTTTTAAGAGATCATATTTATCTACAATGGGCACAAATCTTTACACTCAATAGTGATCTGCAGTTGTCTTGGCCTGACCTGGTAAAAGGTAAAGGGACCATTAGGTCCAGTCACGGACGACTCTGGGGTTGTGGCGCTCATCTTGCTTTACTGGCCAAGGGATCCGGCGTACAGCTTCTGGGTCATGTGGCCAGAATGACCAAGCCACTTCTGGCAAACCAGAGCAGGGCACGGAAACGCTGTTTACCTTCCCACTGGAGCAGTACCTATTTATCTACTTGCACTTTCACGTGCTTTTGAACTGCTAGGTTGGCAGGAGCAGGGACCGAAGAATGGGAGCTCACCCCGCCGCGGGGATTCGAACCACCGACCTTCTAATCAGCAAGCCCTAGGGCTTTGTGGTTTAACCCACAGCGCCACCCGCGTATGGCCTGACCTTGCCAAGGGCCCAAATAGGTAAAGGTAAAGGGACCCCTGACCATTAGTTCCAGTCGCGGACGACTCTGGGGTTGCGGCGCTCATCTTGCTTTATTGGCCGAAGGAGCCAGTGTACAGCTTCTGGGACATGTGGCCAGCATGACCAAGCCACTTCAGGCGAACCAGAGCAGCGCATGGAAACATCATTTACCTTCCCGCCAGAGCGGTACCTATTTATCTACTTGCACTTTGATGTGATTTCGAACTGCTAGGTTGGCAGGAGCAGGGACCGAGCAACAGGAGCTCACCCCGTCACGGGGATTCGAACCGCCGACCTTCTGATCAGCAAGCCCTGGGCACTGTGGTTTAACCCACAGTGCCACCGGCGTCCCTTTACTGTAATAATAATGCTTTAAAAAAAATAGAATAAAAATGTTAATGCAATGCTGGCTGTGCACGTCACTATCTCCATCTTTACAAGTGAATATGCACTGTTTGCTTCAGCTGTTGAGCGGAAATTTCAGTAAATCATCTGTGATGGGGAAACCCTAAACTCCTGAGCCCAGCGTAGAATTAGCCTGCCCATAATTCTGGCCCCGATCTCGCCTCATTCTGTACTGTTTTATCATTTATGCATTTCTACAAATCTCCTCAGTAGGGCCTTTTCTGTGGTGGCCCCTAAATTGTGGAGCAGCCTCCCCACATAGGTTCGCATGGCACCTTCATTGTACAGATGCCAGCAAATGCCGAAGATGCACCTTTTTACCCTGGCTTTGGACTAAAATGAGATTAAAATGGTAGAAATAAGGTAGGTCCTAAAAACATGGATGCATTGACCAAAAAACAGTCAAAAACAGGTGTTTTTATTTTTTTTTAATTTTTAAACTTTATTTACAACATAGTCCACAACAACTCATACAAACAAACAAACAAACCCACCACCATTGACAATTTAATTATCAAAATTAAACTCCTATTCCCTTACACAAAGAAAAGAAAACATAAAAATAAAAGACTTCCTTTATCCTGTAAATGGCCTCCTTATTTACTTCTTGTATACTGTTTCTTTTATATGTGATTATTACAATTTTTCCTAATTATGACTTTAAAAACCGCAAAGTTCAGGTGTATGTTTTGGGGCACTGTTTGGTAAAGTATTCTCTGCATTTCCCCCATTCTTTTTGAAATTCATGTCCAGGTATTTAACAATATTTAACAGGTATTTAACAATATTCAAAATGTGAGTAAAATCAATGGTAGCCAAAAAGAACTAAAACACGCCTGACTTCTACATGCCTGGAGAGGCTTGCCTAAAAAAAACTTTTAAAGTTTTTAATTCTTGAAATTAATGGTTCCCTTCCACACTGCCTGGATAGCTCAGTTGGTCACAGTGAAGTGCTGATGATGGCAAGGGACAGCTGCATATTCCTGCATTGCAGGGGGTTGGACTAGATGATCCTCAGGGACCCTTCCAACTCTACAATTCTATGATTTAATGCTTTCCTTCATTTTTGGTGTACAAGTATCAGTACAGTATAAAACACATAACAAAGGAACAAGAGTTGCATCAAAATGTTATATACTTTGAAGACCACGATCCACCTAAACAAATCAACTGAAACTAAACCGCTTGGCTACAAGAAAGATTTATGTAGAATTAAATTATTTAAGACTGGGGTCTCGAAGCTCATCAATACTGAAATCAAATGCAAACTGCGATATAGCATGGGCTGCAGGTATTATACCTTCTTTTAGTTTATCTTTGATTTATTTCCTAACCTGAAACTAAACTGACCTGCTGTTTAGTTTATTATGAGATTGTAAACTGGTCGTATGCTTCCCCCCCTCCAACCTGCCCCCCTGTTTACAATTGTATTTAAGTGGATTGTTTGAATTGTATTAACATCTTGGGACCCTCAAGAGTCAGTGAAATCCAATAGGGCTGTGGTTATCAACACCCCCCCCCCCCCCGCTACAGATTACTTGACAGCTGCTGAGAGTTTTGGAGAACCATCTAATGACTTTTCCTTGCCTGTTGTAGCAATTGTAATGTGCTGTGCCAGGTGCCGTATGATTTTAAATTGTATTTTAATTCCTTCCTTTGTCTCCTATAATGAATGCATTTTATTGTATCACAGTTTGAATCCCGTAGAATAGAATTCAAGCGGCAAGTGTCCTTCACAGACATGCCCTGGACCACTTCAAGTTCATGGACCACAGTTTGGTAACTCCTACAATAAAGTTCAGATATCTAGGCTGGGCTGCAGCACCCTCCTTTAAAGGTAAAGGTAAAGGGACTCCTGACCATTAGGTCCAGTTGCGGACGACTCTGGGGTTGTGGCACTCATCTTGCTTTATTGGCTGAGGGAGCCGGCATACAGCTTCCCGGTCACGTGGCCAGCATGACAAAGCTGCTTCTGGCGAACCAGAGCAGCGCATGGAAATGCCGTTTACCTCCCCGCTGGAGCGGTACCTATTTATCTACTTGCACTTGGACGTGCTTTCGAACTGCTAGATTGGCAGGAGCAGGGACCGAGCAACGGGAGCTCACCCCGTCGCGGGGATTCGAACCTCCGACCTTCTGATCGGCAAGCCCTAGGCTCTGTGGTTTAACCCACAGCGCCACCCGCGTCCCTAGCACTCTCCTTTACTTCGGGTCAATTGCCACTGCTTGGTCTCAGTTTGCCCTGTCTGTGAAATGGGAACAATTGCATTCTTCATTGAAGAAAGAATCACTGTGGTTAATCTAAAGCACATTCATATCAGAGCCGTGACATTAATCATGGTGCTGCAGAATGCATTATCTATGACTTAATGGTGTCTGATCTGGCACCAGTGCCAACATTTCGCTTTGCAATTGGAAGGGAGAGAATTAAATGTCTTTGTTTTCATATTTTTTTTATGAAAAATGGTGGTTTCTGCTCTTCCAGGAGGCAGTAATTATTTTCAAGGAGAATATCGAGGCTTGCAGAATATAGTGTTCAACGCAGCGTCTGGGAAAATTGCGCGCGGTGATAACGGTGGTCGGCTTCTGTTGTGTATGAAGCTTAGCGGGTGTGTAAAAAAAAAGGGGGGGAGCTATAATCTTTTCGAGATAAACAGGCAGAAGAGTAAAGAGTCGGCTGTGAAATTGAGACAGACTCTTACTTAACAGCAGCCAAGAAGAAATGGGGGAAAAGTCTGAGATCGTCTTGATGTCTAGGTTGAACGAGGCAGAGATGAAGGCGCAAAATTACGCATATATACTGTATGTTTTTCAGAGCGCGGTGTCGAAAGAGCGGCTGAATCTGTTTGAAACGTTGCAATGAGCAAAGGTGATCGACCAGCTTTTCTGACGCTCCAGGAAAATGGGTGGATTTCCTATAAACTGTAAAAGTAGTCTTTGATTTTCTCCGAAGGGAATCTTCCGTCCTCGCGGAACGTTTCTGTAAGAATATAAAACATACACACACACACTCCGAAATAACAGGATGGCATTTTTGCTTTTAAGAAACCTAACGGGCCTGATCCATCCAATATATGCTTTTACTCGGAAGTTAACTTCGTTCCACTGAGGATTTCTCGGTAGGGTTGCGCCCGGTTTGCCTGCAGTCGGATTACTCCGAAGTAAGTCCAGTTGATTTTTATGGGGGAGTCCCATGTTTACCCGGGAGTAGGATGCGTTGAAATCAATGGAACTCCCGAGAGTAAGGATATTTATACGGTGTGACTGTAGTTTCTTATGGAATATTCAATAAGTAAGGGTTTTGTTTTTTTTAAAAAAAGAAAGAAATGAAAGAACGCCAAATACATTGAATATGCCTTAATTCTATACATTTTAATAAAACAAAAACAAACTAGTCTTAATATCTTTGCGGAATATAAAGATACGTGGGGGGAAAATAGGTTTTTAATACATTCGTTAAATAAATAAATAAATAAATAAATAAATAAACAAACACACACACACACAACCGTAGATCTTTCATAAGGAAACCTATTATTATTATTATTATTATTATTATTTATATAGCGGCCCTAAGCCCGGAGGTCTCAGGGCGGTTCACAGAACAAAATCAAAATATAAAACCACAAAATATATAATTAAAATAAAATCAATAACCAAATAACCCCCGTAAATGCAAATTTACCCCCGTAAATTCCGTGAATGCAATGGAAAATAATGGCTTTTTCGGTTTTTAGCCCCGCTGCTTAAAATATATTCCAAAACTTCCTCGCAATTAATTTGGTTTTTAAGGAAAAATGCTTTTTCCTTTAGAGGTAATATTTTTGCAACATGACACAGGCACGAAAGAGGAACAGTGTAATATCTGCAGCGCAGGCGGTTTTGCTGCCTTTTGCAGAAGGCGGCTTGTCTTGACACCGAGAAAAATGAATTTGGACTTCGCCCAGTCTTGTGTAAAGAAGGAGGAAAATCTTACGGAAAAGCTGCGGGAAAGATATATACACCACATATAGGAAGAGATCGAGTTGATGTCTGCTGGGAAAGAAAAGAATCGAAGAAAGTTAAGTAGAGATATGAAAAAGTGGCAATAAATTGAGAAAGGACAAATTATGAAAAAGAAAGAAACGTTTACTTGGAAGCAAATTCAATTGTTTTTATTGTATTTATTTTATTGTATTTATTTATTTATTTCATCATCATCATCATCATCATCATTATGCCGCCTGTTATCTAAAAAAGTCTGCAAGCGACTAACATTTAAAAACATAATCATAAATACACATCATACAAGAAAAGGAAAGGAAAGTCATATAAAACATTAACATTTTTATAAGTGTATTAAATATTGCTTTCAAGTAAGATTGCATCCAGAGAAATTGCCAAGGGGGCAGACTCATGCCTTCTGACTCCCAGTGCAAGCCGTGGGGATTACTCCCGAGTAAACGTGGCCAAGATGGCGGTGCATGTTCTATTTATTTCAAGGGGGGGGGGATATAAGCACCTGCTTAAACCTCTCCCGCCGAGATCAGTAGTAGAGAAATCGCTTTGCAAAATCTGTATGTTTATTTACAGGCGCGTTGATGGTGGTTGCTCAACATTTAAAAAAATTAATAATCATAGTAAAAAGGGCGTTATGTAAGTTATAAAATACGCTCATTGAAATCAATGGAGTTATGTAACTTAAATCCTTTGGTTTCAACAAAAGGTCTGCTGAGAGCATTACTGATATCACCGTATGGCAATTAAAAAAGAACGTCCAGTTTGATGAATTTCCCAACTTCTTTTTTTTATTATTTTCGTCAACACTTTAGCAAATCTGATCCTCTGCTATCAGAGAACCAATAGTTCCGGGGACGGGGTAGAAATGAAACTGCCCCAGTGAGGTTCGGAGACTCCCTTTCTAAGACTTTGGCGCCATCCGCTCCGGTTAGGCGAGCCATACAAAGTTTTAAGAGCACAGGATCGCATCCATTACAAACCCCGAGAAGGGCTGCGATCCTAAACCCCACTTAGCTGGGAGCAAGCCCCATGGAATCCAATAGGACTTACTTTCTGGGTTAGAGCCGCGCCGCAAGTTCCTTGGAGAACTCGGCGGGATTGCCTGGCCCAATCAGACAGTATGCATAGGATCGCAGCTTTCGACAATCCGGTTATTTTGGATTTTCAGCTGCCTGGGACCGCGGGTGGGTGTTACAGATCAAAGCAACGTTTGGAGGGCGCCCGGTTTTCCAATGCCGCTCGATCCGGTGCGGAGGAATTAAAAGCGCACCTACTCAGAAACAGGGGGGCGCAAATCCCTCAGGAGCGCACGCAGAAATTCTCTTGCACGGCCGCTAAGCAAAGCGTTTAGGATCGCGGCCTTAGGCGCCGCCCATTCGCCTATAAACACGGCGCCAATTTAACTGTGAATCCGGATAGGGCCCCTCTGCTTTATATTGGGATACTGAGGGTTAGGATCCCATTTTCAGCCATTGCCACATAGTGTTAGCTGGCAGATATTTTCTGGTTATGGGAGGACAGTTGAATACAACTTTCATTTTTTTTAAAGAAAGAAAGAGTTCAGGCTCCGTGATCCTCTCCAGGTTTACTTGGGAGTAAGTCCAACTGAAGTTAGTGGGCGGTTATCACTGAGAAAACGTGTATAGGATCTTTCTGAGACTTCAGCGCAGTCCTATCCTTTGAAAAATAAGCCCCATTGAATTCCAGGATAGGTGGGGGTAGAATTGCAGCTTTCGCTTTCTAAGAAAAATGCACAGGATTTGGGGGAGTGTAAGGGTTTAATCCGCTGCACACTTTCTTGGGAGGAAAGGGGGCAGGATCCTACTACGGTAGGAGTAAGCACCATTGAACAAAATGGGTTTTACTTTGGAATAAGCTGTGCAGACACTCGTTGAGCTTAGTGGGGTTTACTTCTTAGCAAAGAGACACAGGATCAGTTGGGATCCCTTTGTTTGATCTTTCCAAAATCAAATATTTAGCATCGGGCTGTAAAAAAATGTTTATCTGCCTAATGCATTTGAAGAAACAGACAAACAGATAATCTGGAGCCGCTGCGGGATTTGCTACTTCGGATAATGTATGGAAGTGAGAGCTGGACCATCAAGAAGGCTGATCGACGAAGAATTGATGCTTTTGAATTATGGTGCTGGAGGAGACTCTTGTGGACTGCAAGAAGATCAAACCTATCCATTCTGAAGGAAATCAGCCCTGAGTGCTCACTAGAAGGACAGATCCTGAAGCTGAGGCTCCAATACTTTGGCCACCTCATGAGAAGTGAATACTCCCTGGAAAAGACCCTGATGTTGGGAAAGATGGAGGGCACAAGGAGAAGGGGACGACAGAGGACGAGATGGTTGGACAGTGTTCTCGAAGCCACCAACATGAGTCTGACCAAACTGCGGGAGGCAGTGGAAGACAGGAGAGCCTGGCGTGCTCTGGTCCATGGGGTCAGGAAGAGTCGGAAACTACTAAACAACAACAATAACAACCGTTTATAATGTGAATTAGTGAGTTTGGGGGTATATCCAAATAAAAGAGAGACTTTTCATTTCTTGAAACTAAATCTCTGCTGATGTCAATTATTTCAAGTGTTCGGCATCAATAATTATTGCTCTCCTTTAATGCAATCCTGAACATATTTACTCAGAAGTAAGTGATGATTGCATTCAGTGGGAACTTAACGAAGTGTGATTGCAGTCCACATTTTATTTGCATTTATTAATATTATTTTGATATCCCACCTTCCCTGCAAGGAGTTCCGTTGGCATATTCAACTCCTCACAACAACTTTGTGAGGTAGCCTAGTGACTGTCCCAAGGTCACTCAGGGGCTTCAAGGCCGAGTGGGGAATCGTAGCCCGACTCTCTAGCCACTACCTCATGCTGACTCTCATTTTTCAAGAAGAAATATCCAAGCAGAACGCCCCGGACATAGTTGCTCTCCCCACCTCCCAAATACTCATTTTTTTATTTGTTTGTTTGTATGCGCGGACCACCTTTCAACAGAGGTTCTCTAATTTGTTTCCAAGACAAATATGCTAAGATCCTGAGTAAATCCTGAGCAAATTTACCCAGCAGCAGATTTGCTCCTTGATTTCAGGGGAGAATTCCTTGCAGCCGGTATGACGGGTCTGCAAGCACGTCTACTCGGAGCGAAGCCCTATTAAGTTCAATGGGACTGACTTCGAGGTTGCAAATGAATGCATGCCCCCCATTGGAACTTAGTGGGGCTTACTCCAGAGCAGACAGATCTAGGCTTGCACTGTAAATTAAATCTCCCAATAATGGAGAGGCTTTAATTTTAAACCTCAATTTATGTAATGCATAAATTGTGCAATTAGTGGAGCATATATATATTTAAAAGCCAGATCTGTCGAGCCCCCAGCATCTTGCGCCAAGCAATTTCGTTCTTTTGCAGCTATCCTCCAAGTTAAATGGCCCAGCCACGTTCACACAAGAAACTGAATTAAATCTGAAGCGCACAACAGCAACAGAGTAGCAGCAACGTAGTACTATAAATAATACTAGGTGTTTCCCCTTCTCCTCCTCGCCATGTCCCCGTTAAATATTCTCTCGGGGTTCTCTCAAAGGACAGATTTGGGGGAGGGAGTAGGCGCACCCAGGGAGGAGAGAGAGAGAGAGAGGAGAGCGGGCAAAGTTCCCTGGCACACGCAAAAATCCTTGCTCTGACGGAACGAGGCAGCTGGATGCCACCTTATTATTACTGTCTTTTCAAATACATTTGTATTTTTATGCATAAATCTTAATTCTCGTGCATACATTACGCTCATGCATCTCTGTTTGGCTACAACCTGCAATCGGTAGCGTGCATTCGAATTTTCATTTTCGTTTTGCTATGGAGAATCTCAAAGCAATTTCACAACACGACAAAGGCAGATGTGAAATTACTGCATCTATAGAGAAACAGTTTTAAAAATTTTAACACACACACACACACACAATTTTTTTTTAAAGCTCTGGCCAGCTGAGTATCAAAACAGGAGAGAGGACTCTGCGCTCGGGATTGGCTATAGCCCCCGAAACCACTTTTCTTTCAAGAGTGACCCCGATAAAGTCAATGGGGCCACTTCAGAGCGCCTGATCTCCTTCCTCTGCCTTGATTTTGAGCTCAGGAGCCCAACTGGGTGGGCCCAGTTGAAGTGGGAAACTGGCAGACTCGGGGCAGGTGATATAAAGCACTCCTTCATCCATCAGTTAAGCTATGACGTTCACTGAGGGAAATGGGAGTGATGGTCACCAGATTGGACCAAATAAAATAAAATAAAATAAAATAAAATATCAATTGCAAATCTCTCGGTGATCTTTGGATGAAGGGCGTATAGAAATGCAATGCAATCAAATAGAGAAATTCCTGGAGGAGAGGACTATCAGTGGTTATGTCCTGCTTTACTGTCTGAATGCTAGGAATCACCAGCAGGAAGATTTGCTCTTCCGCTCACGTCCATGGGCGTAGCCAGGATTTATGGGGTGGTTTTTTTTGGGGGGGGGGGACTTCGTTTACTTAAATATTTTTATTGATTTATTTCATTTCTAGGAGGGGGCAGCTGCCCCTCTGCTCCCCCCACCCCCCAGCTACGCCCATGCCCAGATCCTGCATTTGTTCTCCCCATTAAAGGCACGTGGTTGGTTGGCCACTGTGAGAACAGGATGCTGGACTCGATGGGCCACGGGCCGGGCCTGATCCCGTATTGGCCCCATTTTAATACAATTACCCCCATCCTGCGTGTTTGAACATCTGCCTGTACCACCGCTGATGCTGCAACCCACCGTATCGTGGCCTGGCCTGGTTTTATGGGACAATCTCCCCTCCACCCGCTGCCCTATTCGCGCCTCTCAGCTCCCTCTCCTGCAGAACGCAATGGTCTTCCCCGCTCCCTTTCTGCGCTCTCTCCAATCGCTTCCCGCTCCGTCCTCTTCCGCCCCGTGTAAACGGCGCCTGCTCCGGTTTCCCCTCCTGCGCCGGAGCCAGGCCGCCCTCCCGGGGGGATATTAATGAGGTGTCCGCTGATAGGAAGCGCGCCGGGGTCGCCGGCCTGTCTCTGCCGCTCGGGCGCAGACTCCCAGGCGCTGGCTGGGGGCAGAAGCCAGCGGGCCCCGATCCCCCTCGCTTCTCTCTTCGGACTACGGGGAGAGGAGGCGGCGGAAGAGAAGAAGCGCTCTTGCCCAGCGGAGAAGAAGCGGGCCTGCTCTTGGCACGGCTTCATTCCGGGCATGTGATAAGTGTGACTCAGAGCATGTGCAGAGCGCATTCCCGCTAAGCAGGACGCCGCGGGAGAGAAACGAAGGCGAGGCTTCTGGGGCAACAAATCCGAAGCATGCTTACTCGAAAGGAAGTCGCTTAAAGACGGCCTGTCCTCCCTGCCCCCCCCCCCCAAAAAACATTGCTGCCTAGTGCGTGTGTTTCTGAATGTGTGAATCTCTCTCTTATATCTCTCTCTATGGCGATCCCTCGTAGCCGAGTAAGATTGTCTTCTAGAAACAGAGTTTTAACAATGAGTCCGTAAATGACTGTGGAGGCCAATTCTAGATCCACACATCCTCCCACAGTGGGGACATTGGTTTCCGGGCGGGAGTTGATCATGGTGTGGATTTGCCAAGTGTGCCTTCCTCTTTGCACGTTTCTCCCTTGCGTCCTGAGTTCGAGTTTCTTCAAAGCCCATTTACAGGTAGGAAGCCGTGTTGGTCTGCCATAGTCAAAACAAAATAAAAAATTCCTTCCAGTAGCACCTTAGAGACCAACTAAGTTTGTTCTTGGTATGAGCTTTCATGTGCATGCACACTTCTTCAGAAAAAGTGTGCATGCACACGAAAGCTCATAACAAGAACAAACTTAGTTGGTCTCTAAGGTGCTACTGGAAGGAATTTTTTTATTTTTTATTTTGTTTTTTCAAAGCCCATGACACCTTTGGTAAAGGCTTGTTCTCCAATTGGTTCGCTCGCAGGCCAATGTTTCCCAGTTGTCGGTGTTTATACTACATTATGTTTAGATTTGCCTTGAGACAGTCTATAAACCTCTTTTGTTGACCACCAGCATTACGCTTTCCATTTTTAAGTTCGGAATAGAGTAGTTGCTTTGGATGACGATAATCAGGCATCCGCACAACATGACCCGTCCAACAAAGTTGATTTTGAAGAGCATTGCTTCAATGCTGGTGATCTTTGCTTCTTCCAGTACACTGGTATTAGTTCGCCTGTCTTCCCAAGAAATGTGTAAAAAATTTCGGAGACACCGTTGATGGAAGCTTATCCTACCCTCTTATGAATGCATGTATGTGTGTGTGCCTATGAGCCTATAGCATAGAATCACAGAACTGTAGATTTGGAAGGTACCGCCCCCCCTTCATCTGGTTCAGCTAGCCTACATAAGAAGAGCCATAGGGGCCAACCAGAGGTCTATGCAAACCCCACACGCAGGACTCAAGCACAAGAGCACCCACTCTCCATGGGCATAGCCAGGATTTATGTTGGGGGGGGGGGAGGCAGGGCACCCACCAGAAATCCTCCTCTGTCTAGCAGATTGCGAATGAAATGCCTCAAGAACAGTTCTTTCAAATTGCTTAGAGAAATCTATCAACCCTGTTTCTCCTAAAATAAGACGTAGCCATAAAATAAGCCGTAGCAGGATTTCTACACATTTGAGAAATATAAGCCATACCCTGAAAATAAGACATAGGGATGTGGCGCCTCTCCCTTAAGACCAGGCATCCCCAAACTGCGGCCCTCCAGATGTTTTGGCCTACAACTCCCATGATCCCTAGCTAACAGGAACAGTGGTCAGGGATGATGGGAATTGTAGTCCCAAATTATAGATCAGTGATGGCTAACCTTGACACTCCAGATGTTTTGGAACTACACCTCCCATCATCCCTAGCTAACAGGACCAGTGGTCAGGGATGATGGGAGTTGTAGTCCCAAAACATCTGGAGTGTCAAGGTTAGCCATCACTGTTATAGATGTTTGGGGACTACAACTCCCATGATCCCTAGCTAACAGGACCAGTGGTCAGGGATGATGGGAATTGTAGTCCCAAATTGTAGATGTTTGGGGACTACAACTCCCATGATCCCTAGCTAACAGGACCAGTGGTCAGGGATGATGGGCGTTGTAGTCCCAAAACATCTGGAGTGTCAAGGTTAGCCATCACTGTTATAGATGTTTGGAGACTACAACTCCCATGATCCCTAGCTAACAGGACCAGTGGTCAGGGATGATGGGAATTGTAGTCCCAAATTGTAGATGTTTGGGGACTACAACTCCCATGATCCCTAGCTAACAGGACCAGTGGTCAGGGATGATGGGCGTTGTAGTCCCAAAACATCTGGAGTGTCAAGGTTAGCCATCACTGTTATAGATGTTTGGGGACTACAACTCCCATGATCCCTAGCTAACAGGACCAGTGGTCAGGGATGATGGGAATTTTAGTCCAAAACATCTGGCGGGCCGAAGTTTGCAGATGCCTGCTTAAGCTGCGTCCCGACGCGGAGCAGTTAAAATAAGACATCCCCCGAAAATAAGCCATACTGTGTTTTTTTTGAGGAAAAAAAATATATAAGACGGTGTCTTATTTTAGGAGAAACACGGAAAGTCTTTCTACAATTTCTACTTAAGTATTTTTTATTGATTTACTTGATTTGAGCTGCCCCCTGCCCCCCGCCACTCTCTTCTCCTGTGGTTTCCAGCAACTGGTATTCAGAAACATTGGAGTCAGATCACAGCCAATTTCGTTGTACTTGTACAATGACAATAAAGATATAAAGATAAGTTAGACATGCTGGCCACATGACCTAAGTTGTCATGCTGGCCACATGACCTGGAAGCTGTACGCTGGCTTCCTCAGCCAATAAAGTGAGATGAGCGCCGCAACCCAGAGTCGGACACGACTGGACCTTTACGACACCCAGTAAAGGTAAAGGGTAAAGGGACCCCTGACCATTAGGTCCAGTCGTGTCCGACTCTGGGGTTGAGGCGCTCATCTCGCTTTACTGGCCGAGGGAGCCGGCGTACAGCTTCCGGGTCATTTGGCCAGCATGACTAAGCCGCTTCTGGCGAACCAGAGCAGCGCACGGAAACGCCATTTACCGTCCCGCCGGAGCGGTACCTATTTATCTACTTGCACTTTGACATGCTTTCGAACTGCTAGGTTGGCAGGAGCAGGGACCGAGCAACAGGAGCTCACCCCGTCGCGGGAATTCGAACCGCCAACTTTCTGATCGGCAAGTCCTAGGCTCTGTGGTTTAACCCACAGCACCCCCCGCATCCCAGTAGGCACCTTGAATTTGTCCAATCCGCTTCTAAAGCTACCCAGGTTGGTAGTCATCGCTGCCACTTGTGGGAGAGAGTTCCACAGTTTATATTATGTGATGTGTGAACGAGTTTGTTCCAAATGTCGTTGCACCGTAGATTTGTGTAATGGCATTATGATATGGGCAACATTATTTTCAATTCTTTTCCTAATGAAGATGTGTAAGCTAGGGACTGTTGGCACGCCCTGCATGTTTGACGTTTATGTTGACCACGCCCAGTTTGGCCCTGCCCACCACTGGCATGTGGTCCCTGATGGTTGACCAAGCCTCAAATGTGGCCCCAGGGTGGGTTCAGCTCTGCATGTGCCTAGTTTAATGAGGCTCCCTGCCTCCTAAGTGTGTTATGTGTGTTGCTCTGGAAGGATGCCCCAGTTTTGGATTTTATGCATCAAGGCCTAGCCATGGTGTCGGTCAGGCGCAGGGCCGTCTTTAGCAGATGCAGCGCCGAGGTGCAAATATCCGCCCAGCGCCCCCAAATTACCACGGATAGTGTTGGGGTGGCCATACCTGCACACTGCCAGCCATGGGGGGGGGGGCGCAATTCTCCCCCATGCAGCTGCGGGAGAGCGATTCCCGCAGAGGCTTGGGAGGGAAGCTGCGCGCCCGCCAGCCTTATTGTTGAAGGGGCACAGCTGGCAGATGTGCAGGGAAAGGAGAGGCCACCGGCAAAGCCACGCAGCTCCCCCACTTGCTGGGGCGCCCCTGAGAGGCTGGCGCCCTGGCGCGATGCACCACTAAGCCCTATGGGAAAGACGGCTCTGGTCAGGCGATAGCGAAGGCAAGAGCACCACTGGGCATCTGCAAAGTTCCTTTCCTTGTCTGGCAGTGTGGCTGTCCAGCAATTCCAGACAGGGAATCTTTCCCAGCCCTACCCGGAGATGCTCGGGTGTTTCAGTTGGAAGGGATATATAAACACATGCAAGGAAACAAACAAGCAAATACACACTTAAACCTTTCCTTTAGTTCCTCTCTCTCTTCCGCAATCGCCCACAATGGCTTCTGTGTGCCCAACGAACAACGGTCAGTCCTAGGTAAAGAAGACATCGTGACTGGGGTCTCTCCTTCGCAACCTCCCCCAGATGAGCTCAGCTTTCCAGGAATTTGGAATATGCTACAGACGGAGATTCCTAAGTGGTTATTGGACCCACCGGGGCTCCGAGCTGCTCTCTGCGCAAGGTCTCTTGTTGCCGGGCTGCTGTTTTGGTGTGTGTAGCAGGAGCCCTGCAAGGACTGAGCAACCCTTCCCTCTTTTTTAATCCAATGCACAGAAAAGCCAGTACCCTCCTCATCCCATCACATGCTGGCAAGATGCCCACGAAACAGAAGGCAGAGGGTTGGTGGTAAAGACAGGAACAGGCTTAATTTGCAGTCATACCCCTCCCTCCACCACAACAACCATCATAAATTGCATTTACACCCAACTTTTTTCTCCAGGGAGGTCGAATTGGCATACATTGATCTCCCTCATTCGGTTCCTACAACAACCCTGCCGGGTAGGTCAGGCCAAAAGGCGGTGATTGGCCCAATATCACCTAGTGGGCTTTGCGTGGTTGAGTGGGGATTTTTTGAACCCTGCTTTCCCTGGTCCTAGTCTGACATTCTCTTAAGCCAGGGGTCGGCAAGGTTACTTCACCTGGGCCAGTCCACTCCAGCGGAGATCACTCCGTGGGCCGGATCACGCGCGCACCTGCGATTTCCGGTGCCGCGGAAGCGAGTCCCTGTGCTGCGCTGTGCCGGTTTAGCGCAGCGTGCGGGGACTAGCCAAGCAGGCAGTTCGGTTGGGGGGGGGGCTTGTGGGCCGGTTAAATGACCTGCATGGGCCGCTTGTGGCCCATGGGCCTTAGGTTGCCGACCCCTGCTCTAAGCAATGCAGCTCACACTGGCTCTCAAATGCAAATTCAGGGCTTGTCTACACTTCTGCTTGTTCCATGCCTAAAAAGTACGGTCCTGAGAGGTTTTCTGTGTGTTTGGTGCTTTCCAGATACACATTTTTTGTTTTTGTTTCTCCTGCCGCTTTCCCTAGGAAAACGCGCTGTTTACCGCTGATTTGGAACAAACCTCCGTCCATGGGGAAAAGAACCGATTGACATTTCTATCCCACCTTTATCCCAAGGGAAAGAAGTGGGCACACACGGCTCTCCCACTTTAATCCTCACAACAGCCCTGTGAGGTAGGTTGGCCTGAGAAGAGGGTGACTGCCCTAAGGTCGCGGTCAGTGAACTTCATGTCTGAGCGGAGATTCAAACCCGGATCCTCCAGGTCCCTAGCCTGACACTCTAAACCAGGGGTGTCAAACTCCGGCCCTCCAGATGTTTTGGAACTACAATTCCCATCAGCCCTAGCTAACAGGACCAGTGGTCAGGGATGATGGGAATTGTAGTCTCAAAACATCTGGAGGGCCGGAGTTTGACACCCCTGCAAACCACGACTACACCATCCTGGTCATGAAACAAACTCATCTCCTTTCTGCCACATTCCACTCCACAGCATGCTCCAGTTAGTGGCAATGTCTGGATTAGACACCAGAGCACTAAGTAGATGTCTAACACACACCTACCTTCCTCCCCCAGCCCCCCGCTTCTCATGGCTCTACATCTCTCCAAGGAGACCTTGAGATGTCTGGCCTTGGTAGAAGAAAGTCTGCAAGGGCCTTCAAACCATATTTGTCTTGCTCTCCACTGCCACAGTTCAGCCACAGTCTCTTTGTCTAGACAGAATGATGTGCACATTCTACAGTACAAGACCGGGAAGGGGGCCCCCTGAATTTTCTCTCGCTCTTTGGTTGATTAAATGCAAATCCTTCCAAACCCACGCAGAGGATGGAGACCACCCTAAGGCACTGGGACCCTTTGGCTTGTTCAGATAGTCCAAACAAAAGATAAACAATTGATTGCAACAAGCAAGCCCACTCCGACACCAATGTCAATAGCACTGAGAGATATCTCTTGAGTTGGTTAGTAAACTGGTGCCCTCCTTGAAGTGGTCCCCCTCCCCCTGTTAAAGGAGAGTAAGAAAGGCCACAGGCATCTAATTGATTGTTAAGGTTGTTATACAGATTAGATAACAGGAATCCAGCCAAGAGAGCTTATCAGGGGCTTCCTGATAATGGTAGAAGTCCTGGAAGCAGTTTGATGAGATCTAGGGAGATGAGATCTAGGTAACTGAGCCGGGAGATAATGGTTGGAAGGATAATGCATTGTGAGGGTCCAAGCCCAATTCCTAGAGAGGCAATCAGAGAAGCTCATCAGGCCTGCCAGGAAACCCTGGTCTTCTCCTCTTCTTCCTGTCCACCCTACTTCTTCTTCTTCTTCTTTGTAGCTGAGTAAGATGGTCTACCATGAACACGGTCTTAACAGTGAGTCCGTGAGTGACTGTGGAGGCCAATTCTGGATCCACATGTCCTTCCACAGTGGGGACATTGGTTTCCGAGCGGGAGTTGATCATGGTGTTGTTGTTTAGTCGTGTCCGTCTCTTCGTGACCCCATGAACCAGAGCACGCCAGGCACTCCTGTCTTCCACTGCCTCCCACAGTTTGGTCAGACTCGTGTTGGTAACTTCGAGAACAATGTCCAACCATCTCGTCCTCTGTCGTCCCCTTCTCCTTGTGCCCTCCATCTTTCCCAACATCAGGGTCTTTTCCAGGGAGTCTTCTCATGAGGTGGCCAAAGTATTGGAGCCTCAGCTTCAGGATCTGTCCTTCCAGTGAACACTCAGGGCTGATTTCCTTCAGAATGGATAGGTTTGGTCTTCTTGCAGTCCATGGCACTCTCAAGAGTCTCCTCCAGCACCATAATTCAAAAGCATCAATCAATCAACCATGGTGAGGGTTTGCCAAATGTTAGGATGTTTCTCCCTTTCATCCTGAGTTTGAGCATTTTCAAAGTCCATGACACCTTTGATAAAGGCTGTTCTCCAATTGGAGCGCTCGCAGGCCAGTGTTTCCCAGTTGTTGGTGTTCATACCACATTTTTTTAGATTTGAGAGACTTTAAACCTCTTTTGCTGACCACCAACATTATGCTTTCCATTTTTAAGTTCGAAATAGAGTAGTTTACAACCCCTACAACTTACACTGGTGCTCCAGCCCCACACTCAAAGTCAGGGCCGACCCTACCATTGGGCAAGTTGATGCAGCAGATTTCTGAGGTGCATGGAGGGGTGGGAATTGTTTAGCTGGGTTATTTTCATGTTCTTACTCCCCAGGGACGGGAGAAACACGTGAAATGTTCTGCTGGAGAACATCAGAAGACCCTGGCTTCTGTATCAGGCCAAAGGCACATTTAATCCGCCACTCTGTTCTCACGTGGTCCAACCAGGTGCCTCTGGGAAGCTTTCAAGAAGGACTTGAGTTCAACAGCTTTCTGACCACTGGTATTCAGAGGTAAATTGCCTCGGATAGTGGAGGCATGGGTGTAGCCAAGGGGAGGCAGGGAGGGGCAGGTGTCCTACACGAAATCAATAAAAATCAATAAATACACATAACTAACTGAGGTTCTGCCCCCCCCCAATCATGGCTATGCCCATGAGTGAAGGTAGAACACAGTCATCGTGACTAGGCGTTGGCATCTGTCTGTCTCGCGGGACAATTCAGTGCACCTCCGGGGGAAAAGTTGGGATCTCCTTTCTTTTAATTCAAATCCATTGGTTTGGGACCCACCCTCTGGAGTGAACTTTAGATGTTCTACACAGATGCGGGTGGCGCTGTGGGTTAAACCACTGAGCCTAGGGCTTGCCAATCGGAAGGTCGGCGGTTCGAATCCCCGCGACGGGGTGAGCTCCCGTTGTTCGGTCCCTGCTCCTGCCAACCTAGCAGTTCGAAAGAATGTCAAAGTTCAAGTAGATAAATAGGTACCGCTGCAGCGGGAAGGTAAACAGTATTTCCATGCACTGCTCTGGTTCACCAGAAGTGGCTTAGTCATGCTGGCCACATGACCTGGAAGCTGTACGCCGGCTCTCGGCCAGTAAAGCGAGATGAGCGCCGCAACCCCAGAGTCATCCGCGACGGGACTTAACTGTCAGGGGTCCTTTACCTTTACCTTTTTACACAGACCCTCCAAGTGTCCCTACTTTCCAGGGACAGTCCCAGATTTACAGAAGCCGTCCCAGTTTCTGATTTGATCCCAGAATGCCCCGCTTTTCCATAGGACTTCCACTGTGCCTCCTCTCATTCCCTTTATTAATGATTGCTGCTTCAGACGCACGAGAAGGGCTGGGGGTTGGGCTGGGGTATCATTTACAAGACAAATGATTCTCCTTATCTGCCACACGTTGACGCGGTGGATTATGAGAATGAAAATAAAAATTAAAAGAATCTAATAAACGGGCTTTCTGGTGGACTCCATTTACTTTTTTCTTTTTTTGCAGAGTCTCCTGGTTTAATTACAGACAAGGTCTGGCCATTTTCACTTTCGACTTCTCCCACCTTAGGGAAGAAAATGAGAGAGCCAGAGAGAAGCATGACCGGGGTTGCAAGAATTGTATGGCAAAAAACCCCCAGAAAATCTACTTCAGGGGTCAGCAACCTTTTCCAGCCATGGGCTGGTCCACCGTCCCCCAGACCATGTGGTGGGCAGGACTATCTTTTTTGGAGGGAATTCCTATGCCCCACAAATAACCCAGAGATGCATTTTTAAATAAAAGGACACATTCTACTCATGTAAAACCTACTGATTCCCGGACCATCCGCGGGCCGGATTGGGAAGGCGATTGGGCCGCATTTGGCCTACGGGCCTTAGGTTGCCTACCCCTGCTCTAGCCTGATACTCTTGGCTACATCTTATGTTCTTATGGCTGGGGGTGGCTGCCGAGACCATATAGCACTGGTTCTGAAAGACCTACATTGGCTCCCAGTACATTTCTGAGCACAATTCAAAGGCAGGGGCGTAGCAAGGGGGATGGAGGGGGGCGGGCCGCCCCGGGTTCCACCCCAGAGGGGGTGACACTTTTTTAAAAAATTTTTTTAATTTTTTTAATTTTTTTTTTAAAATATTTTTATTTTTTTAAATTTTAACTTCATTGAAAAAAAGAGATAATAGACACACACACAACCCCCCACACCTCACAAAGTGGCACCATCAGAGGGGGGGTGACACTTTTTAATTTTTATTTTTGTATTTTATATTTTATCATTTTTTAATTATTATTTTTATTTTAACTTTACTGAAAAAAGAGATAATAGACACACACACACACACACACACACACACACACAAAACCCCCCACACCTCACAAAGTGGCACCATCAGAGGGGGGGTGACACTTTTTAATTTTTTTAAAAAATTTTTTAATTAAAGTGGTGGGGGGTGACAAAAAAAATTCCGCCCCGGGTACCACCTGGGCTTGCTATGCTTCTGTTCAAAGGGTTGGTGCTGACCTTGAAAGCCCTAAATGGCCTCGGCTCAGTATACCTGAAGGAGCGTCTCCACCCCCATTGTTCAGCCTGCACACTGAGGTCCAGCTCTGAGGGCCTTCTGGCAGTTCCCTCACTGCGAGAAGCAAAGCTACAGGGAACCAGGCAGAGGGCCTTCTCGGTGGTCGCCCGCCCTGTGGAACGCCCTCCCATCAGATGTCAAGGAAATAAACAACTATCTGACTTTTAGAAGACACCTGAAGGCAGCCCTGTTTAGGGAAGTTTTCAATCTTTGATGTTTTGTCGTGTTTTTAATATTCTTTTGGGAGCTGCCCAGAGTGGCTAAGGAAACCCAGCCAGATGGGCGGGGTATAAATAATAAATGATGATGATGCAAAGATCAGCTTCTGGCTCCCTGTGTGAACTGAGAATGTCCTCCAGAGTGGTGCAACCACCAAACCCTCCTCTCAGCAAACTCCAGGAATTGTAGCTCTGTGCGTGGGAATAGGGGTCTCCCGACAAAACTTCAGCCGACTACAGTTCCTAGGATTTCTGAGAGGAAGAAGCCAAGGCTTCAAATTACAAGAAAGGAGATTCCGACTCAACATCAGGAAGAACTTTCTGATGGTAAGAGCTGTTTGACAGTGGAAAGGTCTCTCTCGGGGGGATTGTGGACTCTTGGAGGTTCTCAAGCAGAGGTTGGATGGCCATCTGCCATGGATGCTTTAGCTGAGATTCCTGCATTGCCGGGGGCTGGACTAGAGGACCCTTGGGCTCCCTTCCAGCTCTACAGTTCTATGATTCTGTGAAACCATGGCTGTTTAAAATGGTATAGTGTGGTGTAGCGGTTAAGAGTGGTAGACTCGTAATCCGGTGAACCGGGTTCGCGTCTCCGCTCCTCCACATGCAGCTGCTGGGTGACCTTGGGCTAGTCACACTTCTCTGAAGTCTCTCAGCCCCACTCACCTCACAGAGTGTTTGTTGTGGGGGAGGAAGGGAAAAGGAGAATGTGAGCCGCTTTGAGGCTCCTTCGGGTAGTGATAAAGCGGGATATCAAATCCAAACTTCTCCTCCTCCTCCTGCTCTCCTTCTCCTTCTCTTCTCCTTCTCCTTCTCCTTTTTCTTCTTCTTCATAATGGTGCGGTGCAGTGTAGTAGTTAGAGTACTGGACAAGGAGCTAGGACGCTAGGGTTCACATCCCCACCTGGTCATGAAGCTCACCTGGTTGACCTCACAGGGTTGTTCTGGGGATTAAATGAGGAGGGGCAGAACCGTGTAGGCCACTTTGAGCTCCTTGGAGAAAAAGCTAGGATATGCAATAAATAAATAAATTTATTTGGTGTGCTAAGGCAGCTCTCTGGATGGCAGCCACAGCTGAGAACCTTTAGCTAAAGAATTTGCACTGTTTCTTCAAACTGTCCTGGGGAGTTTTGCAGGAGAGGAGAATAATGGAGGGCAAAACATGGAAGTGGCTTAAAGAAGAAGAAGAAAAAGCTCTGGATCAGATTTACTTAAGAAGTGTGTTGTTTGCCTTTGGGGGAAACAGACATGTTGTACAATGAAAAGCCAGAGAGAAACATTAATCCCAAGCAAACAGTGACGCCCAGTGTGAAGACAAAGGCACCATTGCCTCTCTTGGCATAGTGACGGAGAACCTGAGAGTGGCAGGAAGCCTTCTGCTCAACAAATAAGAACGGTGAGCATAGGTCTTGAATCAGAACTGTACTCCCTTTAGCTCAGTATTGTCTACACTGACGGAGGGCAGGGTGGGGTCCAAAGGTGGACAGACTACCCCAGAAGGAACACAATGTGTCTCCTGCCAGAGGTACTTCTTCTTGGGTGATCACTCATAGCCGAGTAAGATGGTCTACCATGAACACGGTCTTAACAGTGAGTCCATAAGTGACTGTGGAGGCCAATACTGGATCCACATGTCCTTCCACAGTGGGGACATGAGTTGATCATGGCGAGGGTTTGCCAACCGTGCCTTCATCTTAGCACGTTTCTCCCTTTCCTCCTGAGTTCGAAAGCTCACAACACCTTTGGTAAAGGCTGTTCTCCAATTGGAGCGCTCACAGGCCAGTGTTTCCCAGTTGTCGGTGTTTATACTACATTTCCCCCCCATTTGCCTTGAGAGAACCTTTAAGCCTCTTTTGTTGACCACCAGCATTACGCTTTCCATTTTTAAGTTCGGAATAGAGTAGTTGCTTTGGAAGACGATCATCAGGCATCCGCACAACATGACCCGTCCAACGAAGTTGATGTTGAAGAATCGACAGTGGTGATCTTTGCCTCTTCCAGTACACTAGCATTACTTTGCCTGTCTTCCCAAGTGATATGTAATTTTTTCCGGAGACCCCGTTGATGGAATCTTTCGAGGAGTTGGAGATGGTGTTTATAAGTGGTCCACGTTTCACAAGCATACGGTAAGGCTGGTAGTATAATAGCTTTGTAAACGAGCATTTTGGTTTCCCTGCGAATGTTTTGGTCCTCAAATACTCTGCGCTTCAATCGGGAGAAAGCTGCATTCGCAAAGCTCAGGAGATGCTGGATAGTACCAGATGTACTATCTCTCCCCTAACACCCCCATACACCCTAGGAGGAGAGGTAGGGAATGAATGAATGAATGAATAAATAAATAAATAAAGGAAGGAAGGAAGGAAGGAAGGAAGGAAGGAAGGAAGGAATAAATAAATAAATACATGAAATACAAAGCCAAGACTAGGGCTGAGGAGGATGAAGCTGACAACCAGGGCCACCCCATGGACCAGTTGTCAGGAAGAAGGTAGGGCAGGCCAAGGAGTTGGCTGAGGACAGACTGAGCTTGTTGGGACTGTACTCTGTTTGCCCTGTGCTAAATAATGGCGTTATAGAAGAGTTCTGGGAAAGGCTGAAGCTCAGAGGCGCAGTATCTGCTTTGCATGCAGAAGGTCCCAGGTCCAAAACCTGGGCATCTCCATGTAGGGCTGGGAGAAGTCCTGTTCTCTGAAACACCGGAGAGCTGCTGCCAGTCCGTGTTGGCAGTACTGAGCTAGATAGACCAATTTTTTGGCAGACCCAAAATCAAGGATAAGCAGAGGAAAAGAAGCCGAGACGATTTGAACCTGCAATGGAAAGACTGGCCAGAGAAGTGGAGGACTGTCATTTTGGAAGCCACTTTGCAAGAACAACTCTGGGTCTGGGTTCCGGACCCAACAGGAATAGGATGAGTATCATAACAGAAGTAATAATTTTTGGCTTTTAGGTTTCTGACTTATGGACTCGTTAAGGATTGGTTAATGACATTGTGAAATAATATGTTATGCACGATGAAGGATAAGTATTTGATGTTTTATGTGGACTATCAATGATAAGTGAAGTTATTATCAAAGCTACATACCCTGGGACTAGGGGAGGGAAGAGGGATGCATCTGAAATAGAACATAAGTGTGCTGTAGATGTGAGAAGATGATTTAATATGATTTAATTTGAGGATGATATATTTGTTATTGAATTTGGAACCTGTTAAGATTGATATATGCAAACAGATGAAACCAATGGGGGTGTGTGTGTGAGGAAGTCATCTGGTATTGTTTAGATTGGAAGTGACCCGGCCTGAATCGGGGCCAGGCACTGGCAATGTAAAGGGCAACATGTATGGTCAGGAATGTTACCTGACTTAGATGTATGATAAGAGGCCTAAAAAATTGTAAAATTAATAAAGATTATTTTTTAAAAAAATAGATAGACCAATTTTTTGACTCGGTAAAGGGACCCCTGACCATTAGGCACAGTCACGGACCACTCTGGGGTTGCGGAGCTCATCTCGCTTTATGGGCGGAGGGAGCCGGCGTACAGCTTCTGGATCATGTGGCCAGCATGACAAAGCCGCTTCTGGGAAACCAGAGCAGCGCACGGAAACGCCGTTTACCTTCCCGCTGGAGTGGTACCTATTTATCTACTTGCACTTTGATGTGCTTTCGAACTGCTAGGTTGGCAGCAGCAGGGAGCTCACCTTGTCGCGGGGATTCGAACCTTCGACCTTCTGATCGGCAAGCCCTAGGATCTGTGGTTTAGACCACAGCGCCACCCGCATCCTGTTCTCTGAAACGCTGGAGAGCTGCTGCCAGTCCGTGTTGGCAGTACTGAGCTAGATGGACCAATGTTTTGACTCGGTACTATAGGGCATCTCCCAATGTTCCTGCTTTCACCTGGGAAACTCCAGGGAGGATGGAAATTCCCTCGCTTGGCTCCCAAGCGTTTTCCTCCAGGTGGACAAACAGTGTACAGGGGGCAAAGCTTTTCATCCCCAGCTGGGGTGAAGCTGAAGTTCAACAGAGCCAGTGAAATGATCCCGAGATAACGGCCCCGTATATCTAAGCAGGTAACACCCAATTACAGCCGCAACTCTGTTGACTTACACTTTCCCTTATCGGAAAGCATCGGGGTATTCGTGTAAATGGCAGAAAGCATTTTGACGGATGCTGCCAACTCGCTCGGACTCAAGAGGCGGGGAGGTAGAGCTCCACACAATGTGTGCGTTCCTTATCAGGAAGCCTCGACTGGAGCTATGAAATTAAAACTATAAAAGGCAGGGCCTTATCAGCAACTCCTAATTCCCGCAGCGTTCATTAGGGGGCTGCTCTGGTCCAGGAATTGGCCTCCTGGGACCGCTCTTTTGGGCTAAGTTTGGAAGGCCGGAGGTAGAGGAGGGCAGCGTTATCGTGCGTTGCCTTGGCAATTAAGCAGTCTCTTTCTTAAGGCGCCTGTTTAGACTAAGCCCAGAGGAGGATTAAAATGCACTTTCCTCCCTGGAATAAAAGACATGGGTTGATGGGTTGGCGGACGTTACTTATATGCTGCTTTGCCACAATGATAATAATAATCAGTGCTTTTTTTCTGGGGGGGGGGACGCAGGGGTACACATACCTCTAAACAGTTTGTGAATCTAAGTTTGGCCTCTAACATGTTTTAAGAAAAAAGCACTGATGATGAAGATGAATTTGATGAAGAAGAAACGTTATCATAAAACAAATGTATAACGAATCACAACACAGAAGTTTTATTCTGTAAAATGTTTTATTTTGTAAAATGTTTTTATTTGATGTTGTAGAAGTACATGTACACTTTAATAAAGATAATAAAAAAAGAAGAAGATGAATTTATATCCCAGCCAGATGGGTGGGTTTCCCCAGCCGCTCTGGGCGGCTCCCAACAGAATATTAAAATTAGAATCAAACATTAAAAAATTCCCTAAACAGGGCTGCCTTCAGATGTCTTCCAAAGCGGCTTACAGCAAATGTCCAAAAACATCAAAATGCAAACATATGAAATGCAGAGCATGCTAGTATATTAAAAAATGACCCAAACCCAACAATTTATTTATTTAACTAATTTTTATTGGGTTTTACACAATACAATATCACATTACAATAACACACAAATTACAAAAAAGCAAAAACAACAACAACAAAATACACAAACACAAATTACATACAAAACTCTTACTTTCCCTTTCTTCTTTCCTTAACATTTTGGTTTGAGTTCCTCCTGTCTTTCCTTCTGCGTTTCACTGTATATCATCTTTAGCAATTTCTTCTCAGCATCTGATATTTGTTCTAAATACTAATGTTACTTATAATACCTTACAATTTAACAAATGCAGAATATGTTCAATATTGCAAAAAAAAGGAAAGAAAACCCATCACTCTAGGTTTTGAAGTACAAAGCAAAACAAGAGTTTACTGATAATCAAGTTTCAAGTACTGGTCTCCTTCCACTTCAAGCCTGGCAAAGAGGCAGTTCAGAGGGGAGAGGTCTTCTTACCAGGTATGATGGCATACGCTGGCTCCCATATCCTTACTGCAGAGGAGGCTGACAGTAGCAAAAAACGACAAAGTAGATATAGGAAAGATGATCAGCCTCGGCCCAGTATACCTGAAGGAGCTTCTCCACCCCCATCGTTTGGCCCGGACACTGAGGTCCTCCTCCGAGGGCCTTCTGGCGGTTCCCTCCCTGTCAGAAGCGAAGTTACAGGGAACCAGGCAGAGGGCCTTCTCAGTAGTGGCACCCGCCCTGTGGAACGCCCTCCCATCAGATGTCAAGGAAATAAACAGCTATCTGACTTTTAGAAGACATCTGAAGGCAGCCCTGTTTAGGGAAGTTTTTAATGTTGGATGTTTTATTGTGTTTTTAATATTTTGTTGGAAGTCCCCCAGAGTGGCTGGGGAAGCCCAGCCAGATGGGCAGGGTATAAATGATAAATTACTATTACTATTACTTTCTTTGCCCAACTCAGGTTTCGAACAACACAGAGCTGGCCCTGTGGCCCAGTGAGGCATTGACAGGCTCTAATGAGAGCAGATGCGCAGAGACAACAGGTTAAAGGTAAAGGGTAAAGGGACTGCTGACCATTAGGTCCAGTCATGACCGACGCTGGGGTTGCAGCGCTCATCTTGCATTATTGGCCGAGGGAGCCGGCGTATAGCTTCTGGGTCATGTGGCCAGCATGACTAAGCCGCTTCTGGCGAACCAGAGCAGCGCACGGAAACGCCATTTACCTTCCCGCCAGAGTGGTACCTATTTATCTACTTGCACTTTGACATGCTTTCGAACTGCTAGGTTGGCAGCAGCAGGGACCGAGCTACGGGAGCTCACCCTGTCGTGGGGATTCGAACCGCCGACCTTCTGATTGGCAAGCCCAAGGCTCTGTGCGCAGAGACAACAGGTTAAAATGTTCAAAACATTGGCATTATGATGAATCTGAGGGGGCACAGAAGAGACCACAAAGAGTTAACTCACCTGTGGGTTTTTTTGGTTTTTTTTGGTGGGTGCCGTCCTTTAGCAGGTGAGCAAATATGGTGTAGTGCCGATGTGGCATATCAACATCTCTTAGCAACAGGGAAAGCGAGAATCGACCAGGTTTATCTTGTGACCTTTTGATCTGGACAAAAAGAGGCAGAAAGGAATCCAACTACTGGAATGCAGAATTCGTGAACCCCCAACGCCAGACGCAGACCCCCTTGCTATCTATAAGCTTATTATAAGGCGAAGACAATTTATTCATCACGTATAAAGCTCACCTTCCCTCCTCAAAGTAGCTCGAGATGGTTTCCTTTTGCACCACCTCATTCTTTTTTTGAAATCATTTTTTTATTTGGTTTTACAAATACAAAGCTATAGAAATCCAAATATATATCCATATTCAGAGATTCCTCCGAATCTCACGACTCCCCACCCCCAAGCCCTCCAGGGGGGTCCCATTTTGAACATTTACAACTGCATATTCTTCCACACTCAAACTTTTATATCAACCTATATTGTCCGTGGTATTTGTTACACTACAAGTGATATCAAAATCCTGCCAAAGTTTCCATCTGCTTACAGTGGTATCCTAAATAAATTATAAAATTTTCACATTCTTTTATAAAGTTTTTCTCCTCTTGGTTTCTAAGTTTTCCAGTCAGTTTTGGCGTTTCGGTATAGTCCATCAACTTGGTTTGCCATTCCTCTCTGCTACGGACCTTTTCTTCTTTCCATCTCTGGAAGGCTGTTCCATCCGGGAGGCTGTTGTTCCATACAGAAAAAGTATTTTCTGCTCCTTTGGAATGTCGGTACCTGTAATTCCTAATAAGAAATGTTTCTGGGTTTTTAAACAAAGGTTGTTTTAAACATTTTTTTTCATTTCATTATATATCATCTCCCAGAAAGCTTTTATTACCTTACAAGCCCACCACATATGATAAAAGGTACCTTCTTTTTCTTTACATTTCCAGCAGATATTTGTACTTGTTCTATACATTTTTTGCCAACTTGTTGTTGTTGTTGTTTAGTCATTTACTGGTAGTCATGTCCGACTCTTCGTGACCCCATGGACCAGAGCACGCCAGGCACTCCTGTCTTCCACTGCCTCCCGCAGTTTGGTCAGACTCATGTTGGTGGCTCCGAGAACACTGTCCAACCATCTCGTCCTCCGTCGTCCTCTGTCGTCCCCTTCTCCTTGTGCCCTCCATCTTTCCCAACACCAGGGTCTTTTCCAGGGAGTCTTCTCTTCTCATGAGGTGGCCAAAGTCTTGGAGCCTCAGCTTCAGGATCTGTCCTTCCAGTGAGCACTCAGGGCTGATTTCCTTCATAATGGATAGGTTTGATCTTCTTGCAGTACTTGGAGTCAAATACCACTGGTACATCATTTTCATATAATTTTCTTTCAGTGTACAACACGCCGTAAATTTCAAGTCTGTTTTCTGCACCACCTCATTATTGACCTCAAAACAACCCAGATTAGGCTGAAAGATTGAGACTGACTCAAGTATAATCAGAGAACACCCTGCTGGGCAGGCAGAGACAGGGGCATTCCGAGGAGGGGACGGGGGGGGGGGGCGGCACACCCCAGGTGCCATTCCAAAGGGGGGGGCGGACAAAATGCCCTGCCCCTGCTCGCGGGCAACTCCCGGGATGTGCGCCACTTGCCGTGCAACCTCTGGGACACACACCACGCCCCCGAGACGTGACCCCCGCGGATGGTGCACTATGCCCCCGGGACACTCACCGCTTCAGGTACTGTAGCAGGTTGCTCCACCTCTGGGCAGAAGCACTGTGCTGGCCTCCTGGCAGGTGGGGCACCATTGCTTACCTGAAGGGGAAGAGACAAGGTGGTAGGATTTCAGGCATCTTAAATACAGATGCAGACTGGGCATCTTAAACGGCTTGTTGGAAGAGGAAGGTCTTCAGTAGCTGCAGAAAACTCAACAGAGACAGCACCTACATGTGACCCTGAAATTTCAGATCCCCCCCCCAACCCGATGTTAAAGTTTTGTGCTAGTTCTGTGGCATTTGGTGCCGTAAACCCCACAGTGCAAATTGTGCAAAACAACTGCAGAAATTTGGTGCTGCCTGGAGCCAGAGCTCAGGTGATGCTGGATTTTGGCATCAATGTTGGCCCTTGTGGAAAGATAAGGATCTTTCAGGTATAATAATAATAATAATAATAATAATAATAATAATAATAATAATAATTTACTATTTGTAGCCCGCCCATCTGGCTGGGTTTCCCTAGCCACTCTGGGTGGCTTCCAACAAAGATTAAAAATACATTAAAAGGTCACACATTAAAAACTTCCCTAAACAGGTATCATGGTCCCAGCACCTTGAACTTAGCAACTTGTCAGCCATCACATTAGCTGTTCTCAACTTTTAAAGGGGGGGGGGAGAGATATATCTATATCTATATCTATATCTATATCTATATCTATATCTATATCTATATCTATATCTATATCTATATCTATATCTATATCTATATCTATATCTATATCTATTTTTAAACTTTTAAGTTTTAAATTGTTTTAATTTGTATTTTTAACTGTTTGTTTTGTGGTTGTGTAGTTTTATGATTGTTAGCCGCCCTGAGCCCGGTTTTGGCTGGGAAGGGCGGAGTACAAATAAAAGTTATTATTATTATTATTATTATTATTATTATTATTATATCTCTATCTCTATCTATCTATCTATCTATCTATCTATGTATCTAATCTATCTAATCTATCTATCTATATCTATCAATCATCTATCTATCATCTCTCTCTCTCTCTCTCTCTCTCTCTCTATCTATCTAATCTATCATCTATATCTATCTCTCTATCTATCTATCTATCATCTATCTATCTATCATCTATCTATCTATCTATCTATCTATCTATCTATCTATCTATCTATCATCTATCTATCTATCTATCTATCTATCTATCTATCATCTACTCTATCATCTATCTATCTATCTATCTATCTACCTATCTATCATCTCTCTCTCTCTCTCTCTCTCTCTCTCTCTCTCTCTCTCTCTAATCTATCTATCTATCTATCTATCTATCTATCTATCTATCTATCTATCTATCTATCTATCTATCTATCTATCATCTATCTATATATCGACCTTTTCCATTGGCTATTGCCTGCTTGAAAGTGGAGATAGAGGGAACACCCAAATCTTTTTCTTGACCGGCTGCAAAGCGTGGGTGCTGTCATTGGAAACGAAGCACCCTGGCCACCTTCCAAGGTTTGTTATATTTTGGATTAAACGAAAGGAAATTATAGGATTCTCCAAAGATAAATTCTCAGGCTTTCGGTGGAAAAAAGGCCCTAAAGGTCATTGGAAAGCTGTGCTTCCAAACATCGCGCTTTTACACTCCCAGTCCTGTTTATTCCGAAACATCTGCTGTGGCTTTGACACTTTGGGCTATTTGCTATTAAATAAATATTGCCCATGCAAGCAGTTTTAAAGACCGCCTTTGTTAAAAGAAAGAAAGAAAGAAAGAAAGAAAGAAAGAAAGAAAGAAAGAGGAAAAAGAAGGGGAACGAGTGAATACAGAGAGAGAGAGAGAGACTGGACAGTGAGAAGCACAGGAAGAGAAATAAAATTACAATGATGGTAGTCTTTATTAGATGAATGAAGAACAGTCGCTACATTATTGCAGCCTTGGGGCATTGCAAGGCCTGATGTAGGCATTTAGTTTTCACAGCCAAAGAGGAAAGTTGTGCATCCAATAATACAAAACTGTGTCAGAGTATTGGCCCGGAATTGAATCCTGGAACTAGCCCTGAGCTACATGTCTTCCCATGCTAGTCAGAATGCTTAGCAAAGTACAGTGATACCTTGGAAGTTGAACGGAATCCATTCCGGAAGTCCGTTCGACTTCCAAAACATTCAGAAACCAAGGCTCGGCTTCTGATTGGCTGCAGGAAGCCGCGTCGGACGTTCGGGTTCCAAAGAACATTCGCAAACCGGAACACTCACTTCCGGGTTTACGGCGATCGGGAGCCAAAACGTTCGACTTGCAAGGCGTTCAGGATCCAAAGTATGACTGTACAGGCTGCAGAGATGCCTAACAACAACAACAACAACAACAACAACAACAACTTATTATTATTTATACCCTGCCCATCTGACTGGTGTTCCCCAGCCACTCTGGGCGGCTTCCAACAAAATATTAAAATACAATAATCCATCAAACATTAAAAGCTTCCCTAAACAGGGCTGCCTTCAGATGTCTTCTAAAAGTCAGGTAGTTGTTCTCTTTGACATCTGGTGGGAGGGCGTTCCACAGGGCAGGTGCCACTATTGAGAAGGCCCTCTGCCTGGTTCTCTGTAACTTGACTTCTTGCAGTGAGGGAACCGCCAGAAGGCCCTCGGCGCTGGACCTCAGTGTCCGGGTAGATCGATGGGGGTGGAGACACTCCTTCAGATATACTGGACCGAGGCCATTTAGGGCTTTAAAGGTCAGCGCCAACACTTTGAATTGTGCTCGGAAACTCTTTGGTCCTGGAGGAGCTGCAATGCTGCTCCTCAGATATCTGCTTTTCCAAAGGGCTTGTTTGCTCCTGGCAGCCCTCCAGGTATGCCTGGGAGTCTTGCTTTCTCTCCTAGGCCCCCAGGCTGGACTCCCACATTTGACATTTTGAAGCAGTGCACATGACCAGGCAATGAAAGAAAGCAAAGCCCAGGACGGTCATGGCAAGTTTCCGAGCATGAAAGCTGTCAGCTCGTAAGTGTGAATTCCTAGAAACCCAACTGTGCTTGTTCTCTAGAAGAAAACACTCAGAACTGGGTGTCCTTGCTTGCAGGCTTGCTTCCATGCTGAACAATTAAGCCCTTCTTACTCCACTTCTTCCTCTTGAATAGGACATCCCTATTTTCATTGGAGAAATGCAATCGTTACACTTCCCTTTTCATTTAAGCGAGTTCTCCTTCTTGGAGAGCACGTGTTGCGGTGGGGGCCAGCAAGACACCCCTCTGTTGCTGGGTGGGATCGTTTAGATGGCCAAGGGCTATGATTGGGCTCTGTGGGTTGTTGGGGAGAATTGCATGTAGCAAGTTTTGATGGACAGCCCAGAGGCTATAAATGTTGCTGGCACGCAGTGTGAGCCCCTCTTTGCTGAGTGCATCGGATCACCCTCCCTCCCTCCCTATAATTTAGGCTGCTGCGTTGACCTTGCTATGCCTGTCATGGGGTCGTCTGCTTTTGGGGCAGGGGCCTGGTAGGAATTTTTCCATTTGGCTGATTGGCTGGTGCCTTCTGGTTTTCGCCTACTGCGTAGCAAATAGTCACAACTTGTAAGGTTGGCGGTTAGGCATTGGTTATTAAATTGGTTGGTGGAGGGGTCAGGATTGGCTGTGCCTGCCCTTCCAATGCTGCTCCTGCGCGGGGAATTCTGTTAAAGGAATCCAGGGGCTCATCATGCTTTTGTCCGTACCCCCTGGTCAGGGGCTAGGGCCACGCAAGAGCCCCTGGGAACATTAGGGGAGAGGCGAGGACCTGACCACCCGGCTCCCATTCTCTCCCCAAAGTGTTTTCCCCTTATTGACTTCCGTAAGGCGGGCGGATGTCAGTCTTCTGCCCGGACACTGAGGTCCAGCGCTGAGGGCCTTCTGGCGGTTCCCTCACTGCGAGAAGCAAAGCTACAGGGAGCCAGGCAGAGGGCCTTCTTGGTAGTGGCGCCCGCCCTGTGGAACGCCCTCCCAGCAGATGTCAAAGAGATAAACAACTACCAGAAATTTAGAAAGCATCTGAAGGCAGCCCTGTTTAGGGAAGTTTTTAATGTGTGGCATTTTAATGTATTCTTAATCTTTGTTGGAAGCCGCCCAGAGTGGCTGGGGAAACCCAGCCGGATGGGCGGGGCATAAATAAATAAATAAATAAATAAATAAATAAATAAATAAATAAATAAACGAACGAACGAATGAATGAATAAATAAAATTACTCGTCCCTGGCAACCTTCTGCGACAGCAAAACTGCAAACTGGTTGAACTGAAGCAAAGCCTGGGTACCTTTGTTTACCCCTCTGGGCAGATGGGAGTCTGCTTATGATCTGGGCTATTGTGTTCCTTCCTTTTCCTAAACAGAGCGGGGGGGGGGGGGGAGAAACCCCCTACCCCACCTCGACAGAGCCTGGTTTTCTCACCCAGTGGAGAGCCTGCCAGTTAATATCCTGCCATCTCTGATTGCGCTTTGAGAGGTGTGATGTTTGATAAGCTCCATTTAACTTGGCTGTACTACATTGTTTAAATAATTCAAATACAGATTGGTGCTATAAGAGGATTTCTGCTCTATTGACCCTGCTGGCTGCATGTTACCAAGAGAGGAGGGAGCCCCTCCTCCCCACCAGTTTGACAGCTTCTCCCACTAGTGGGTTAAGGGGGGGGGAAATCAGTTCCAGCTTCACGCTGCCCCCGCCCCGGCACCCCATTATTTTTTTAGCTTTCAGAGTAACACCTTTCCGGCAACATTGCTGAAAATAAAAATAAACGCAGAAGGTGTGCATGAACTCCCTAACAAGCAACATTTGGTTTATGTGTTCAAATAGATTCCTTCCATTTTATTTTAGCCGGAATTAATTCAGGCACTTGGCGCGGGTTCTGCCACGCAAATGTCTGGTCGCATTTCTCTTAGCTCTGGCCCATTTGCAAATTACGGGCCGTTGGAGGTCTGAAATCAACCTCTCTTTTCGGAGAAAGGCTGGTAGGTAGCCCTATCTGAGAAGCTGACCCTGCTTTGATGGTGTTTCCTGCTTGGCAGGGGGTTGGACTGGATGGCCCTTGTGGTCTCTTCCAACTCTATGATTCTATGATTCTATGACCCAGCAGCACAGAGTTCGGCAGGGAATAGTCTGAGATGATAACTTGACTCACATCTTCAGCATACATTTCAAGACCATTGCTTCCCGCAGAGAATGCTGGGAACTGTAGTTTACCCCTCACAGAGCTACAATTTCAAGAGAGTCGGCAGGGGAGGGGAAAGTGATCCTTCTTCTTCTTCTTCTTCGGCAATCCCTCATAGCCAAGCAAGTTTGTCTTGCATGAACAAGGTATTAACAGTGAATCCATAAGTGACTGTGGAGGCCAATTCTGGATCCGCACGTCCTTCCACAGTGGGGACATTGGTTTCCGGGCACTTGATTCCAGTCCTTCACTGGACCGTTGACTCCTAGAATCATAGAATCGTAGAGTTGGAAGGGACCGTGAGGATTACCCAGTCCAACTCTCTGCAAGGCAGGAATTCTTTGCCCAACATGGGACTTGAAACCACAACAATGAGATGAAGAATATCATGCTCCTCCTCCTGCTGCTCTTAAGAGCCTGAAAAAGTGGTTAACACCCTGAAGGTTTTTGGTCACATGTGGGGACTAGCCAGCCCACAGTCCAAAGCAGCCCTGGTTTTCTTTGGAGAAGCCATTTTCCCTCCAAGAGGAAGGTCCTGTGCCACGTTCCTTGGCGCGATACCCGCACGGCTCACCTCGCTTGCCCCACAAAAGGGTTAAGGGGTAGTGGCCCGGTTTGGTTAACAAGACAGGGCAACGTGAACCTGCCCATTTGCATTCCTGGATCTTTTGGTTTTCCCTCCGCGATAAGGAGAGGGCAAAGTCCTCTCGCGGTGGCCCAAGAGGACAAACAGGGTTCCCTGCAGAACAATTATTAATACAAGGCCTTTGGGCCTTGCGGACCGTCGCCCGGCAACCCAGCAGTCTTTCACACGCTAATCGATAGCGCCTCGGCCTGCCTGGGTAAGGGAAAGGCTTCCGACTGGCGGGCATGATCCGTGCTCCTGCACTGCAAAGAGCGATGCCTCTCAAATATTGACACTAGCAAAACACGAGTCACAATATAACCAGGGACATAAGGAGAGAGAGAGAGAGAGAGAGAGAGAGAGAGAGAGAAATCTCTCCATCCCCCCCCCCCCAAATTCTGACCATGAAAAGTTAAACCTTACAAAAGTGCAACCTTACAAAAATTGGCTTTTACGACATCGCTGCTGAAATAGACATATGGTAAAATGGAACAAAAAAAGCGTTTTATTGCCGATTTGTGAGCTTGAGACTGTTGTGCAATTAATTCTAATGTCATTCATCGCTTTCCCAGTATTTTACAGTGCAGTATTGATTTTTTATTTGCATTTACGGTGCTACGGTGTTTAACCCACTTGCGGATCCTCTCTAGTGCCTGTAGGGTTTTCTTCTACATTTGCCATTTACGGGTGTGAGTGCCTGCAGAATTTTAAGGGGGCAGCTTATATGCAGGTACAGTGGTACCTTGGTTTAAGAACAGCTTAGTTTATGAACAACTTGGATTAAGAATGCTGCAAACCCGGAAGTAGGTGTTTTGGTTTGTGAACTTTGCCTTGTCGAGTGTGCTCCATTTGTAAATTGAGTCCCCCACTGCTATGGGAAAGCACACCTTGGTTTAAGAACGCTTTGGTTTAAGAACGGACTTCTGGAACGGATTAAGTTTGTAAACCAAGGTACCACTGTATTGCCATTTTTTCCTCTCCCCACCATTTATTTTTAAAGGTGTGGCTTATTTGCGGGTGCTGCTTATATTCGGACCAGTACGGTAATTAAACGTAACCACTTCTGTGCACATGCAGAGTACTTTCCTCACAACTCACAACCCTCTTAATTATTACTTCGATATTAAATTTGTAGCCCACCTTTCCTCCAAGGAGCTCGAAGTGCCATACCTGGTTCTCCCCAGTTCCAAATTTTATCCTCTCAACTTCCCATGTAGGTAGGTTAGGCTAAGAAACAGTGAGGGGGTCCCGGGTCACCCAGAGAGCTTCATAGCCAAGTGGACATTTGGCCTGTGACTCCCCCATTCCACTCCATTAAAGGTAAAGGTAAAGGGACCCCTGACCATTAGGTCCAGTCGTGAACGACTCTGGGGTTGCGGCGCTCATCTCGCTTTATTGGCCGAGGGAGCCACAGTACAGCTTCCGGGTCATGTGGCCAGCATGACTAAGCCGCTTCAGACAAGCACACGGAAACGCCGTTTACCTTCCCGCCGGAGTGGTTCCTATTTATGTACTTACACTTTGACGTGCTTTAAAACTGCTAGGTTGGCAGGAGCTGGGACCGAGCAATGGGAGCTCACCCTGTCGCAGGGATTCGAACCGCTGACCTTCTGATCAGCAAGCCCTAGGTTCTGTGGTTTAGACCACAGCGCCACCCGCATCTCATTCCACTCCATTATGACACCCCAATTCACCTCTCAAGCCTTCATGTTGGACCAACACCAGAGTGGTAGGATCTCTGAATCTACATGCTCTGAAACCACTGCTGCCAGTCACTGTTGTTGACATTACTGGGCTAGATGGACCAGTGGTTTGACGATAGATGGTGACCTGGAGAAGGGCCATAGCTCAGTGGCAGAGGACCTACTTTGCTTGCAGAAGGCCACAGGTCCAATCCTTAGCACCTCCAGGTTGGGCTAGCAATGCTCCCTGCCTGAAGCACTGATGCTGACCCTCACAGTAGGCAATGCTGAGCTAGGACCAACCATTTGACCTGGTTTAAGGTACGCTTAGGGACCCAGGTGGCGCTGTGGGTTAAACCACAGAGCCTAGGGCTTGCTGATCAGAAGGTCGGCAGTTCAAATCCCTGCGACGGGGTGAGCTCCCATTGCTCGGTCCCAGCTCCTGCCAACCTAGCAGTTCGAAAGCACGTCAAAGTGCAAGTAGATAAATAGGAACCGCTCTGGCGGGAAGGTAAACGGCGTTTCCGTGCGCTGTTCTGGTTCACCAGAAGCGGCTTAGTAATGTTGGCCACATGACCTGGAAGCTGTACGCCGGCTCTCGGCCAATAAAGCGAGATGAGCGCCGCAACCCCAGAGTCGGTCACGACTGGACCTAATGGTCAGGGGTCCCCTTTACCTTTAAGGTACGCTTCCTATGTTCCACTGGGAGCATTGCACACACTAGCAAACTACGGCACACTTGTGAACAGAGGCCAGGGGAATGTGGGCTTTCCAAGTTTGATTCATGATCCTTCGCTTGCCTCTTAATAAAGCGGATTCACGGAAGCTCCTGCACGTTTAACCCGGAAATGCAGAACTCCTTTCCCCTCCTTTGCAAAAGAGCGAGAAACAGGCTGTGATGCTCCCAAGCAATCTGGCAATTTCAAACCAGAGCCTTACATTCGGCTTTGACCTCGGAGGCCAGGAACCCTGGCCCAGATGATCCGGCCTTGGGGGGGTGGGGGGTGGGGGGTTTGAAAAAGCTGCCGACTCTAGCCTGCACCCTCCCACTGCTGAATAAAGCAGAACTGGAGAAGCCACTTCCAAGACAGGGCATTACATCAGCCCTGGAGCTGATAAGAGGGAAGCACAATGGAGTGTTAGACTAATAGAAAAACATTGCTGGATAAGGCAAGGATAAGGCAGGCTCCTGATAGCCTGGGATGAGGTAAAATGGCATTGTCTCTCCTGCTGTCAGCTGAGCGGCTGAGCGATGGGGGGTGGGGGAATGGATGCCTCAAGGGACAAGGCATGGGAGGATCAAAATGTGTTTGTGTGATGAGGGCCTCCAATGTTCATGTTGGCGATGGAGACATTGATGGATGGGCTGATTTCACTCGGCAGACAGATCCACGGGAAGGATGCCTCCAGGATCCTAGATGAGCCATATTTACACAACGGCGGAGTACATTTTCATTTCCAGTGCAGTACGACCGCTTTCTTGCACGGGGGTTACATTGGGGGAACGGTGCATTTAGGCAAAAACGTGCAAATTTGAACCACACCCTTGGAATTGCATCCCCCATGCAATCATCACTGCCTTTCTAGAACCATGAATTGAGCAGGCCTTGATTCCTCAGAGAAAGGCAGAAAAAGCTCCCGCTAAATATCGTGAGAGGGACGCGGGTGGCGCTGTGGGTTAAACAACAGAGCCTAGGGCTTGCCGATCAGAAGGTCGGCGGTTCAAATCCCCGCAACGGGGTGAGCTCCCGTTATTCGGTCCCTGCTCCTGCCAACCTAGCAGTTCGAAAGCACGTCAAGTGCAAGTAGATAAATAGGTGTGGCGGGAAGGTAAATGGCATTTCCGTGCGCTGCTCTAGTTTGCCAGAAGCGGCTTTAGTCCTGCTGGCCACATGACCCAAAAGTTGTCTGCAGACAAATGCCGGCTCCCTCGGCCTATAGAGCGAGATGAGAGCCGCAACCCCAGAGTCGTCTGCGACTGGACCTAATGGTCAGGGGTACCTTTACCTTTACCTTTAAATATCGCGAGAGCACCCCAGAACCGCGAGAGCCCGGTAAGAAAGGCGGAGAGCTTTAAAGTTCTTTCCACGCCAGGAAAAAAGAGCTTTTAAGCTCTCCACCTTCCATGCATCTAATTTTTGTGATTTCAACCAGGCGGCCTTCATAGATCATAGAACTGTTGAGCTGGACGGGACCCCGAAGGTCATCCAGTCCAACCCCCTGTAATGCAGGAATCTCAGCTAAAGCATCCATGACAGATGGGCATCCGACCTCTGCTTAAAAACCTCCAAGGAAGGAGAGTCCACAAACTTCCGTGGGAGACTATTTCACTGTTGAACAACTCTTACAGCCAGGATGTTTTTCCGTATGTTTAACCGGGATCTCCAATGTGGTGTAGTGGTTAAGAGCTGTAGACTTGTAATCTGGGGAACCGGGTTCGATTCCCTGCTCCTCCACATGCAGCTGCTGGGTGACCTTGGGCTAGTCACACTTCTCTGAAGTCTCTCAGCCCCACTCACCTCACAGAGTGTTTGTTGTGGGGGAGTTACAGGTAGGTAGCTGTGCTGGTCTGCCATAGTCAAAACAAAATAAAAAATAAAATAATAATAATAATAATAAATATCTGAAGAAGTGTGCATGCACACAAAAGCTCATACCAAGAACTAACTTAGTTGGTCTCTAAGGTGCTACTGGAAGGAATTTGTTTATTTTTTATTTTGTTTTGTTGCAGGGGAGGAAGGGAAAGGAGAATGTGAGCCGCTTTGAAACTCCTTCAGGTACTGTAGTGATAAAGTGGGATATCAAATCCAAACTCTTCTCTTCTTCTTCTTCTTTTATAACATGGTGGTATAGAATTTTTTTAAATAAACCAAGCAACCAACCAACCAACCAACCAACCAACCAGAGGGCACCAGCCAATCAGCCAACTGGAAAAATTCCTACCAGGCCCCTGCCCCAACGGCAGATGACCCCATGATAGGCATAGCAAGATCAACACAGGGGCCTAATAAAATGGGAGAGGACGGGTGGGAGATCCGTTGCACGTTTGCAAGGAAACACCAGGCTGGAGGTGCTCTGAGTTTGAGAAGAGTTTGGACTGGACTGCTATTTCGGACTGCAGGTTATTGTTAAGCGTGTTCTCCTTCATGGAGAGCACGTGTTGCGGTGGGGGCCAGCAAATCACCCCTCTGGTGCTGGGCGGGATCGGTTAGATGGCCACAGCTCCGATTGGGTCCTGGGTTGTTGTTGGGGAGATTTAATTGTTGCAATTTGTGATGGACAGCCCAGCAGGTATATAACCCTTGGCATGCCCTGTGATGTTCCTCTTTGCTGCGTGCAAAGGATCTCCCGCCCTTCCTCTCCCTTTTATTAGGCCTCTGTGTTGACCTTGCTATGCCTGTCATGGGGTCGTCTGCTGTTGGGGCAGGGGCCTGGTAGGAATTTTTCCAGTTGGCTGATTGGCTGGTGCCATTTGGTTTTCGCCTACTGCGTAGCAATTAGTCACAACTTGTAAGGTTGGCGGTTAGGCATTGGTTATTGTGTTCGTTGACAAGGGACCAGGTGGCGCTGTGGGTTAAACCACAGGCTTGCTGATCAGAAGGTCAGCGGTTCGAATCCCTGCAACGGGGTGAGCTCCCGTTGTTCAGTCCCTGCTCCTGCCCACCTAGCAGTTCGAAAGCACGTTAAAGTGCAAGTAGATAAATAGGGACCGCTCCAGCGGGAAGGTAAACGGCGTTTCCGTGCGCTGCTCTGGTCCACCAGAAGCAGCTTTGTCATGCTGGCCACATGACCCGGAGGCTGTCTTCGGACAAATGCCGGCTCCCTCGGCCTATTGAGCGAGATGAGCATGCAACCCCAGAGTCGGACACGACTGGACCTGATGGTCAGGGGTCCCTTTACCTTTACCTATTGTGTTCGTTGGTGGAGGGGTAAAGATTGGCTGTGGCTGCCCCTCCAATGCTGCTGCTGCACGGGGAATTCCGTTAAAGGAATCCAGGGGCTCGCCATGCTTTTGTCCATATCCCCCGGTCGGGGGCCAGGGCCACGCAAGAGCCCCTGGGAGCATTTGGGGAGAGACGTTGGGTCTGACCCCCGACCTCTCTTTTCTCTCTCCCCTAAGTGTTTTCCCTTTACTGACGGTCGTCAGTTCTGTCCCCAGTGGGACAGATAGTCTAAACCAATGCCTAAGCAACCATGTATTTCAATAAAGTTGTGGCCAAAATTATGCAAAAAACCAAAACCTAAATTACTGTCTGAGGTGTGAGTTATTTGAGGGGTGGTTTGGGAACCTCGACATGCAAGTGATGGGTACTCTATGATGCCAGATTTTCTTTTCCCCCTTTTGCCCACAAAGCATCTCTCTAGTCTGCTGGTGCTCCTGTTTGTCTCCGGTTTTGCCTCTCTCGACGTTTCCATCCTTATCTGCCCTCTTCCGAGCTGGTCCAGGAAGGAGTCTTCATTCTCTCTCTTTCTGTCAAAGTCTCCCTGTCCTCCTTCCTTTTCCATCAAGGAAACAATAGCCCAACAAGCATTTAACAAATCGGACATTTCCCTTTCCAGGTTTTTTTTACCTCTCGTTTTTCTGCAAGCGTGCGTTTCTCTGAAGCAAACTCTGCTCTTGCTGCCGCCTTGTTTGCAAATTGTGAATATATCACAAGAAGGTAAGCAGCTGGCCCTGAATTTGGGGCTCGCTGGGATTGATCATAATTCTGCAGGATGCAGTGTGAGTCATTTGACCTTGGGGAAGATTATCCAAATGTCCTTTGATTATTTTTGCTCATTGATGGTATTGGTTATATTGCATGGGATCCTGCTTCCAATACTGTTTGTGCCTGCAAAAGTTCCAGGGCGAACAGACTGCTTCCTTCCCAATCAGTGCATGTCCTGCTGAAATCCTGCAACTTTTTATATCACAAATGCCTCGCCCCACCATTGTTTTGTTATAGAACAGAAGTCAGAACTCAGGAATCAGCCTGGCCTGGCCGACAGAGGCCCAAACGACATGGCAGGTGTCTAACAAACTGAAAGCGGACATCAGATTGTGCCTGGAATCCACTCGCTTTTTGAGGCTGTACAGAAAACTGATGTGGAATAAGCTAAAAACCAGATGAAAACACACATCGACATTCTACATGCCTGGATAGCCTTGCCTAACTAGAAAAGAATACAGTTATGGCATCTGCCTGATATCAATGGGCAGGGAGTTCCAAAGTGCAAGGGCTGTGACAGTAAAATATCAATTTCTTACAAATGTGGAATGTATATTACATTGCCCCTCAGCAGTTCCACACATCTTTACACATCTTCTGCTTCCCACATCATCCATCCATCCCACACTTTTAATTCCTTTCTCTGTCACTTTCCTAACTGCAAATGGTTCTGATTTTTTTTCTTCTTTTTAAGGTGGATTTGCTCTAGAACAGTGTTTCCCAAACTTGGGTCTCCAGCTGTTTTTGGACTACAACTCCCATGCTCCCTAAGCTAGCAGGACCAGTTGTCAGGGATGATGGGAATTGTAGTCCAAAAAGAGATGGAGATCCAAGGAAACCCTGCTCTAGAAGAACAGTTGAGAACGCTTCAGTTGCACAAACTAAATTACTGGTTTGCCTTTGAATCACTTCTGCAGAAAGAGTGGCTGCACGACTGTCCTAAGACATAGATGGCTGGCCTCTGCAAAGCAGGGACAAATGACCACTTTCTGCTTACCTGGGATCCTGATTGCCAATAACATCTTTCTTGTCTTTCAAATGGTGTGGATGATACCCAGCTCTACCTCTCTTTTAAATCAGAACCAGTGAAGGCGGTGAAGGTCCTGTGTGAGTGTCTGGAGGTGGTTGGAGGATGGATGGCAGCTAACAGATTGAGGTTGAATCCTGACAAGACAGAAGTACTGTTTTGGGGGGACAGGGGGAGGGCAGGTGTGGAGGATTCCCTGGTCCTGGATGGAGTAACTGTGCCCCTGAAGGACCAGGTGCACAGCCTGGGAGTCATTGTGGACTCACAGCTGTCCATGGAGGCGCAGGTTAATTCTGTGTCCAGGACGGCTGTCTACCAGCTCCATCTGGTACGCAGGCTGAGACCCTACCTGCCCGCAAACTGTCTCGCCAGAGTGGTGCATACTCTGGTTATCTTGGACTACTGCAATGCGCTCTACATGGGGCTACCTTTGAAGGTGAACCTTTGAAGATTTCCCAGAAACTACAACTAATCCAGAATGCGGCAGCTAGACTGGTGACTGGGAGTGGCCGGTGAGACCATATAACACCAGTCCTGAAAGACCTACATTGGCTCCCAGTACGTTTCCGAGCACAATTCAAAGTGTTGGTGCTGACCTTTAAAGCCCTAAATGGCCTCGGTCCAGTATACCTGAAGGAGCGTCTCCATTCCCGTCGTTGGGTCCAGACACTGAGCTGCAGCACCGACGGCCTTCTGGCGGTTCCCTCACTGCGAGAAATGAGGTTACAGGGAACCAGGCAGAGGGCTTTCTCGGTAGTGGCGCCTGCCCTGTGGAACGCCTTCCCATCAGATGTCAAGGAAATAAGCAACTATCTGACTTTTAGAAGACATCTGAAGGCAGCCCCTGTTTAGGGAAGTTTTTAATGTTTGATGTTTTATTGCTTTTTATTTTTATTATTAATATTCTGTTGGGGGCTGCCCAGAGTGGCTGGGGAAACCCAGCCAGATGGGTGGGGTATAAATAATAAATTATTATTATTATTATTATTATTATTATTATTATTATTATGCCTTACATTCACTCCCTCGGCTGGCTGCATCTCAAGGGCTGGCTGCTTAGGGAATGGCAGGAGCCCTTAATTTCCAGACAGCAGGGTAGAAGATGGTTTCACAACCTTGGAAGAGCAGCCTTAAACGAGAGACGGAGAGGAAAGTTTAGTCTGAATTCCATCCCCTGTGAAAGCCTCCCCCAAAAGTCAAAGCTATGAAAGAGGCCTTGGGGGAAAGTGTGGGCTGAGAAGGGCTGTATGAACGGAGAGGTGGGGGTGAAAAAAAAAGATGTGAAATCAACATGTTCCGGCAGATAAGCCATCAGGGTCAAGGCAGCTGGTAGGGAAACTCTGCCAGGAAGACATGAAACCTTCACTTTTGCCTCTTTCATCTTCAACAAAACCCCTTGCGTTTTCCAGACACGGTGGAAGTGCAAAGGGAAGCCAAAGAATAACAAAAATGCAGAGTTGGAAGGGACCCCGAGGGTCATCCAGTCCAACCCCCTGCAATGCAGGAATCTCCAGCAAAGCATCCATGACAGAGGGCCATCTAACCTGTGCCTTAAAACCTCCAACTGTCAAAGAATTAGTTATTTCCAATGTTTAGCTGGAATCTCTTTTCTAGTCATTTGAACCCATGGGTTTGGGCCGTACCTTGTGGAGCAGCCGAAAACAAGCTTGCTCCATGTCCCATGCAGTGGTCCTTCAGATATTTGGAGTTTCTGCTGCATCTCATTCCAAAGGAAGCATGCCTGGAGCCCCTGGAAGTTTGTACCCCTTGGAGATTGGGGTGTCTCTCAACAATATAAAGCAGAGTGAATTGGTAATACTCTCTTGATTGGTGGGGTCACTGTGAGTCATAGAATCATAGAATCTTAGAGTTGGAAGGGACCCCAAGAGTCATCTAGTCCAACCCCCTGCAATGCAGGAATCTCAGCTAAAGCGTCCATGACAGGTGGCCACCCAACCTCTGCTTAAAAACATGCAAGGAAGGAGAGTCCATTACTTCTCATGGGAGTCTGTTCCACTGCTGAACAGCTCTTACCCTCAGAAAGCTATTCCTGATCTTTAGTCGGCATCTCCCTTCTTGTTACTTGAAGCCATGGGTTCGAGTCCTACCCTCCAGAGCAGGAGAAAACAAGCTTACTCCCTCTTCCACGTGACAGCCCTTAAGATATTTGAAGATGGCTATCATATCTCCCCTCAGTTTCCTCTTTTCCAGGCTAAACATACCCAGCTCCTTCAAGCGCTCCTCATAAGGCTTAGTTTCCAGACCCTTGATCATCTTGGTTTCCAGACCCTTGAACATCCTTCTTAAATTGTGGTGCCCAGAATTGGACACAGTATTCCAAGTGTGGTCTGACCAAGGCAGAATAGAGTGGTACTATTTCTTCCCTTGGGCTGAATGCAGCTATCCTACTCTGTAAGGTTGGGAGAGCCATTGAGTTTGTCCACCCTTGCCCGGCAGACAGGGCTGGCACTCCTGTCGAAGCTCTTTTCTCACCCTGGAATGGTGAGATGTGCAGAGCCGTTGACACAATTGCCACGGAGTGCTCTCGCCGTTGCTGTGGAGCACATAGATCACATGGGTATTCCAGTAACGTTCATTCGATGAAACATGAAAGTCAGCAGCTAAAGAGCAGGAGACATAAGCCTTGGTCCAAACCTGACTGAAGATGGGTGAGACTGCAGTGAACAAAGTCTACTGTTCTCCTCTGACACCAAATGATGAATGGGTTTTTGTCATCTGGCCATGAGAGCATTGCTGCAGACCCTCCAAATGCCCTTATTTTCCAGGGACAGTCCTGGATTTCTGTCCCGGTTTCTGATCCTGGAATACCCCTCTTTTCCTTAGGGCGTCTCTATTTTCATCGGAGAAATGTTGCCAGGTATGGAGTTATCTAAGGGACACAGATGGTGCTGTGGGTTAAACCACTGAGCCTAGGGCTTGCCGATCAGAAGGTCGGAAGTTCGAATCCCCGCAACGGAGTGAGCTACAGTGGCTCGGTCCCTGCTCCTGCCAACCTAGCAGTTCGAAAGCATGTCAAAGTGCAAGTAGATAAATAGGTACCGCTCTGGCGGGAAGGTAAACGGCGTTTCCGTGCGCTGCTCTGGTTCGCCAGAAGCGGCTTAGTCATGCTGGCCACATGACCCTGAAGCTGTATGCCAGCTCGCTTGACCAATAAAATGAGATGAGCGCCGCAACCCCAGAGTCATCCGCGACTGGACCTAATGGTCAGGGGTCCCTTTACCTTTATAGAGTTATCTGAGCCAACAAGATAAGTAACCATACAACCTTTAGAAGACATCTGAAGGCAGTCCTGTATAGGGAAGTTTTTAAAATGTTTAATGTTTTATTATGTTGGAAGCTGCCCAGAGTGGCTGGGGCAACCCCGTCAGATGGGTGGAGTATAATATTAATATTAATAGATTAGGACATCCCTATTTTCATTGGAGAAATGCTGTAGGGTATGTTGCTGTGACACCCTCAGAGGCCTGCTGTAAAATTTTTGCAAGGCACTTTGGGGAGAAAATTCCTCAGTTTGGGAAAGACCTGGACACCACAGTTAGAGCAAGTCAAACAGAGGTGTCTAGAGCACTGTCTGTTCCATCTGTACTGGATTGTTTTATATTGTTGCAGCCCGAGGATGTGGACAAACTCCTTGAAGAAGTGTGGGTATCTACCTGCCTCCTTGACCCTTCCCTTGTCCCTATTGGCTTCTCAGAAGCTGAAGCTGAAGGACAGGCCAAAAAAGATAGCAAAAAGCATCTCTTTGCCCTGCACAATGTTAAATTATGGAACTCCCTTCCACAGGAGGCTTGGAGGACACCGATCTAGTTGGTTTTAAAAGAGGGTTAGACAAATTCATGGAGGAGGAGAGGGCTATGGATGGCCGTTAGTCACAATGGTTATGCTCTGCTCTTCCCCGTTGGAGTCAGTAGTGTTTCTGAACACCTGCTGCTGGAAACCGCAGGAAGGGAGAGTGCTGTTGTCCTTGGGTCTTGCTTTCAGGCTTGGACTGTCTCCTGGCATAGTGATCTGACCTTGACCGTTCCTGCTCCATTCTTACCCTGCGTCCGATGAAGAGACAACAGGCAGAGAGAGAGAAGCTCCATAATAGCAGCCGAAGTCAGGTGCAGTACTAGGAACAATGCTTCTGGGTGGAGCGACTCTCTTGCAAAGAAAGGCTACTGCATTTGGGACTTCTAAGTCTAGAGAGGAGAGCAAGAGGTGACATGATAGAATCTTTTTTTTTTTAAAAAAATGATACATGGGGTGGAGAAAGTGGATAGAGAAAAGGTCTCTCTCTCTCTCTCTCTCTCTCTCTCTCTCTCTCTCTCTCTCTCTCTCTCTCTCTCACACACACACACACACACAACACCAGAACTCTGGACACCCAACAAAGCTGGGTGTGGGAAGATTTAGGAGAGAACTTCTTCACTCGGCATGTAGTTAAGCTACAGAACTCCCTTCTGCAGGAGGCAGGGTGTATTTTAATATCTGTTGGAGGCCGCCCAGAGTGGCTGGGGAGAACCAGCCAGATGGGCGGGGTACAAATAAAAATTATTATTATTATTATTATTATTATTATTATTATTAGGTAAAGGTAAAGGGACCCCTGACCATTAGGTCCAGTCGTGACCGACTCTAGGGTTGTGGCGCTCATCTCTCTTTATTGGCCGAGGGAGCCGGCATACAGCTTCCAGGTCATGTGGCCAGCATGACTAAGCCGCTTCTGGCGAAACCAGAGCAGTGCATGGAAACGCCTTCTACCTTCCCGCTGCAGTGGTACCTATTGATCTACTTGCACTTTGACGTGCTTTCGAACTGCTAGGTTGGCAGGAGCAGGGACCGAGCAACGGGAGCTCACCCCGTGGCGGGGATTCGAACCGCCGACCTTCTGATTGGCAAGCCCTAGGCTCTGTGGTTTAACCCACAGCGCCACCCGCGTCCCTCTGGACAGCAACCTAGATGGCTTTAAAGAAAGGATGGACCAAATTCATGGAGGAGGCGGAGGAGGAGAGGTCAATGATGGTTGCTAGCCAGGATGGCTGTACTCTGCCCTCCTCAATCAGAGGCAGCGATGCTTCTGAAGACCAGTTGCTGGAAACCACAAGAGGGGAGAGATGCTCTTGTATTCGAATCCTGCTTGTGGGTTTCCCACAGGCATCCGGTCGGCCGCTGTGAGGACAGGATGCTGGGCTCGATGAGCCATTGGCCTGATCCAGCTGTAGGGCTCTCTCTCCTCCCCTTGCCATTTGCAAGTAAGTACAATTTCTACCTTCCCCGCAATCTTGGCCTTCACCCATTATTTTGGCTCATCGCTGGGCGTTTGATGCGCAAGCGAACGGGGGCCTCATCCATCACAGACCTTGGAGAAGTTCAGAGGGGCCCCGCGGTTCCCGACGAGAAACATTCCTCCCCAAGAACTGGGAAGGGGAGAAGGAGGTAGAGATAAGGGGCCTGCTAATTTGTCTTTTTTAATTGGCTCGGAATACTTGAATGAGAGTTGTTTTGTTATCCTTGGCTGGGCCTTGGCCGCTGTCCAGCATTCAGGGCTCAGCCAGAGGCTTCTGAAAGAGCAAGCCTCTGATAAGTACTCTATTATGATTGCGTCCATTTCATGTCATATGGAATGGGAGCAGAGAGGAGACTCCTGGGTTTTCTTTTCCTTCTCTCTCTCTCTCTCTCTCTCTCTCTTTTAAATAAAAAAACAATATTTTACTTTGGGCAAAAAGTTAGGTTTTCCACCGTCAGTCAGGATAAAGATCACTAAACTCGCTTTGGGTTGTACTGATAAAGATGCCAAGTTTTAATTTTTAAAGAAATTCTGGCATCACAGCTTGAGTGCAAAGCACAAAACAGAACCAAATTCTGATGTTAGTTGCATGCAAACCATCAGGGCCCAATTTAGGTTTGATGAGGCCCTAATAGACGACTGAAGGCAATGGGGCCCTTGATATGTCCAGCTGTCTTTTGTCAACAACAAATTGTCACTGTTTTTTTGTGTTGAATATATGTTACATGGTAATTGATGGACCTAATAGGTATCTAAAGCCATTTGCACATAACAAAATATGTATTTTATCAAAGTAATTGTTGAACTGAAATACAATTAAGAAGAAGTATATTAATAGTGAAATACAATTAAGAAGAAGTATATAGCTTGTTTAGCTTATACTGCTGTGAATAATGGTTTCAATAATGCATTTCTTTTCAATTACAATTTTTTCAGTTCTTAGGCCAGGGCCTCTAAACATCTTAACCCATCCCTGGAAAAGAGCTTGCTGGATCAGACCAAAGGCCTGTCTAGACAGGAAGAACTTTCTGGTGGGAAGAGCTGTCGGATTCCCTTGGTAGGTGGTGGACTCTCCTTCACTGGAGATTTTAAAGCAGAAGTTGGATGGACACCTGCCATGGATATTTTAGTTGAGATGTGTGCATTGCAGGGGGCCGGACTAGATGACTCTCATTGTCCCTTCCAACTCCACAGATTCTTTGATTTTAGTCTGGCATCTTGGTTTTTCATTTTTATTTGGGTTTCTCCCATCAGATTAATCAGTTAACAGATTAAAAGATGAGCAATTAATTGATTTTACATTCTCTCTCTCTCTCTCTCTCTCTCTCTCTCTCTCTCTCTCTCTCTGGTGCTAGCGATTTTGGCGCCCTAGGCGAGGGGGCGGGCCACGTGATGTCATTGCGCATGACGCACGTTGCGGAGCGGTGTCCCGCTCCCTGCCCGGCCGGGAGCCCCCCGCCGCCGCGGTTTTTGCCCCAAACTGCTTGCTCCGCCGCTGGTTGGGGCAGCACCGGGCGGCGGCGGGGGGCAGGGGGCAGGCTGGCCAGCGCCCCCTCCATTTTGGCGCCCTAGGCAACTGCCTAGTTCGCCTTAATGGACGCGCCGGCCCTACATCTATATCTATCTATCTATCTATCTATCTATCTATCTATCTATCTATCTATCTATCATCTCTATCTATCATCTGTCTGTCTGTCAGTCATCTATCTTGACAGCCGTTGTCACTTTCTGCTAAGAACTGATGTTTATGAGCCACTTGATGCAATCTCCAGACTTTCCACCCTCAACCACGAGGAAACATTGATCCCGTCTTACCTTAGAAATGTGAAACTTAAGGACAGTGCTTTCTTTTCCTTAAAAAAAAATGTCTCATTTTGACTCAAGAAAATCACCATTTTATAGTTCAAATCGGGGGAAATAAATACAGTAAATGGACAAAAGTACAAAGATTCACATAATGTTTAGGGGTATGTGTCCCCCTATGTCCCCCCAGAAAAAAAGCACTGCTTATGGAAATCATTTCCCATCTAACCACCCCAAGAAAACAGTCCACCCTGGCAAGACTTCTCTCTTGCTGAGGGTCTTACTTACAGCAGATAAGCAGGGAGAAGCACCAGGGCCAGCCACCCCTCAGGTATTAATGAAGGAGGTTTTCCCTTCGCTTTGTCCCGGCCAAAGTGGTTAGAGGGTATTGCTCACTAATGCGGCTCCTGTCATTACGCTGCAATATTGTTTATATCCCAGAGATGTGGATAAGGAGTTCTGTCACTTCTGGCACCACTGTAGCTCCCGGGAGATTACAGAGAACTGTGGCTGACACAGCCCAAGTCTGCTTTGATTGACACTGCAAGGAGGCATGGTTACTGTCAAGGAAGGATTGGGTGGTGCGGGGGGGGGGGGGGGAGAGGAGGTGGCAGTAGGGAGAGGGGAGAAGGAAGGTTTGCACAGAGAATCCTGGAGTATTTTTTTTTTTTTTTAAAGAAAACTTCTAGAGGACATCTTTGGCCTTCTGATGTTCCTTCTTCTCAAGATTCGGGGCTTTCCCAGAGGACCTGTTTATTGAGCACTCATCCTGATTTGCTGCAAGGAGTTTAAGCGATGGAAACATTCCTTCCAATTCGTTTTGATGGACGTTGGACGATGCCGGGTCTTCCCATCCCATTCCAGCACATTGGCCAATCACATTCCTTATTGCAAAAATAAAAAAAGAGGTCCGATTTTGGGGGAAGAGGGTTTGGTGTGTGAGATTTCCAAACTAGCTATAATCGCACAACCTGAATTTCTTTTTTCATTATTTTTTTATTTTTTATTAGTTTATTATTAAAAATATACAGTTCATATAATACAACAAATTGTACACTTGTTATATACAAGTACAAAGAAAAAGTTTTACATAGTAACAAACCATACAGTGTAGAACACTAAAGAAGTGCCTAAGATTGTTCTTCATATCAATTGTTTCGTATTCTTCTTGTAATACCTTTGTTGTTGTTGTTTTGTTCATGTAGAAAGGAATAAGACTCAAGACCAGAAAAGAGAAAGACGATAGATATATCGAAAGGAAAAGAAAGGAAAAGAAAGAGAAGAAGGAAAGAAAAGGAGAAAAAAAAGATAAAGAATAATAAGAATAGCAAGCACAAGGCATTTCCACCGCCTTCCACACAGTATACAATAAAATGATTTTTCTTTAGTCTGCCTCATTGAATGTTTTTTTTCTCTTTCAATACTTCTATTTGGTACTGTCCAATTCCCTTTATTTAATGGTACATCATTTATTTACGTCCTGTCAGGTTAACCAAGACATAACCATGTATCTTCTCCTGGACCGGTTTTTTTAAAGTTATCATTTAAACATTCCCACTGCTCTTTAATCTTTTCTTTGGGTTTTTTCCGGATTAAATCTGTTAATTTCGCCATTTCCAGATATTCACAGATTTTATCTACCCACTCCCTTTCAGTTGGTATGTCATTTCCCCTCCAATTTTTTGCCACCAGCATTCAACGCACAACCTGAATTTCTTGGTATGTGATTCAATCCCACCCCAAAATAAGGATAGTGTAAAGGTAAAGGTAAAGGGACCCCTGACCATTAAGTCCAGTCGTGTCCGACTCTGGGGTTGCGGCGCTCATCTCGCTTTATTGGCCGAGAGCTGGCGTACAATCTGGGTCATGTGGCCAGCATGACAAAGCCGCTTCTGGCGAACCAGAGCAGTGCACAGAAACGCCGTTTACCTTCCCACCGGAGCGGTTCCTATTTATCTACTTGCACTTTGATGTGCTTTCGAACTGCTAGGTTGGCAGGAGCTGGGACCAAGCAATGGGAGCTCACCCCATCGCAGGGATTCGAACCGCCGACCTTCTGATCAGCAAGCCCTAGGCTCCGTGGTTTAACCCACAGCGCCACCTGGGTCCCTAAGGAGAGTGTAGAAGTACCTTCATCCTGCAAACAAAAGCACCATCATGTTGGGTCGGAAACAATGGCCAAATGTATGTAGGGATCAGATAAGTCTCTGTCCCTCCTCCGCCTCTCTCTTAGGTTGCTGGGAATTTCATAAGCAATTGCACTAACTGGAAGTGTCCTACAGGCATCTGACTGGTCACTGGGAAAACAGGATCATCTAATCACATAACTGTAGAGTTGGAAGGAACCTTGAGGGTCATCTAGTCCAACCACCTGCAAATAAAGGAATCACAAGTAAAGAATCCCTGACAGATGACTATCAGACCTCTGCCAAAAAAATCTGCCAAAAGAGTCCGCCACCTCCCGAGGGAGACCGTTCCACTGTCAAACAGCTCTGACAATTGGAATGTTCTTCCCAATGGTTAGTCGGACTCTCCTTTCTTTTAATTTGAATCCATCAGGTCAGATCCTGCCCTTTGGGGCAGCAGAAAACTAGCTTTCTCCCTCTTCCATGTTGGATGCTAGACTTGAGCCTTTGGTCTGATCCAGCCAGACCCTGTTTTTTTATGGTTGGTGGTGCTTTCAGGACAGATTAAAAAGGGGGAAATGGCTTCGGAGGACCATAGTTCATTGGTAGACCATCTGCCTTGCTTGCAGAAGGGTTCACCCCCAATGTGTGCAGGGGGCTGGGAATGTCCCTACCCCCTGCCTGAAACCCTGGAGACTTGCTGCCAGCTGGTGTTTCCAGATCTGAGGAGACCTACTTAGCTTCAATAGAGTGGTAGCTCCTTGAGGTCAAGGTGTTGCAATTTGATTGCAATTCACGGCAATGTGTCAATTGTAGTCGCAAATAATGCCACGGGAACGTATTGGACAATGTCGGTGGCATCATGGATTGCGAGCGCCATGCAGTCCCCACCCCCACCAGATATATGTTTGAGCCTGCCTTTCTCTCTCAAAATTCTAGGTTTGTACAAGCAGGGGTGTTTATATTTTTCCCATTGTTGTTTGAATACGAGGGAGCATTCAAATGTGAGGCACGCCCCCCCTTGCTCTGAAGTGATGCAGCCCTGCAGAAGCTACACCAGGGGTAGGCAACCTAAGGCCCGTGGGCCGGATGCGGCCCAATCACCTTCTCAATCCGGCCCACAGACGGTCCGGGAATCAGCGTGTTTTTACATGCATCTCTGGGTTATTTGTGGGGCATAGGAATTCGTTCATCCCCCCCAAAAAAGTCCGGCCCATCACATGGTCTGAGGGACAGTGGACCGGCCCACGGCTGAAAAAGGTTGCTGACCCCTGAGCTACACCATGCGATTCCTCCAATCATATGTTTCAGCTCCGCTCTTCCTGTCACGTGTCCCAGCGCTGAGTCCACATTGCACAGATCCAACTTTCAAAGTGCATTCTTGCTTTGCTGAGCCTTACGTTCCTCAGGGTCATGGGCTGCTGTGTTTAGTTCTTGATGTTTGAGCTAAAAATTAAAAAAAAGGAGAAGCATCTGTTGAGGAATGATGCACAGCCAGAGGTTCTGAGTGTGCACAAGGGGTGGTGATGTCTTCAATCTTCTTAGGACAACCCGAACCAAACACTGTCGGTTTGTTTTGTGAAAATCGCCGCAATGCTCTTCATCTTTCTTTTGGCACCTCTCCTGCATTTTTTGACGTCCTATTTCTCAACTTGTTTATTCCGGGAGTTCTCTACCCTTCCACGGAGCAGCCTCTGAACCACAATAGCATGTCTTTCTATAGGCAAACGCATCTCAAACTTTGCTAAATCATAAAGATGTCAATGCCTGGTATTCACAAACACATACACAGGTCCACAGCAGTTTATGAAAACAATATTAAATACAAGAATAAAAATAAAATATAGTTAGCTGAGACCTTTTGGGTCCAATGGGCCAGGTCCTTATCTGTCTCCACCCCTGTGGGCCAGGACAACCCACCTGTCAATCGTGGCATTGCATTTGATAGCTTAGCTCAGTCAGTTAGAGCATGGTGCTGATAATGCCAAGGCCACAGGTTCGAACCCCAGCTGGGACAGCTGCATATTTCTGCATGGCAGGGGGTTGGACTAGATGATCCTCAGGGTCCCTTCCAAGTCTACAATTCTACGATTCTATGATTATGTCATAACCAATGCCTCATGGGCCTGGTTTGCAGGGCTGATGGGTCAGACAGATAGTATACATGAAATGATTTGAGCACTCATAAAGTGTGACTCCCGTGTAGACATAGAAAGGTGCCAGACTAAGGAACATTTTGAACCTCTTAACCTCTCAGCCTTCTCAAAATTGAGTTTGAATCATGGGTAAAGGTAAAGGTAAAGGACCCCTGACAGTTAAGTCCAGTCGTGAACGACTCTGGGGTTGTGGCGCTCATCTCGCTTTACTGGTTGAGGAAGTCGACATTTGTCCGCAGACAGTTTTTCCGGGTCACGTGGCCAGCAGGACTAAGCCGCTTCTGGCGAAACCAGAGCAGCACATGGAAACACCGTTTACCTTCCTGCCGAAGTGGTACCTATTTATCTACTTGCATTTTGATGTGCTTTCGAACTGCTAGGTTGGCAGGAGCAGGGACTGAGCAACGGGAGCTCACCCCGTCGCAGGGATTCGAACCGCCGACCTTCCGATCGGCAAGCCCTAGGCTCTGCGGTTTAACCCACAGCGCCACCTGCTTCCCCTTTGAATCATGGGTACATGATTCAAACTCTGTTTTGAGACGGCTGTGAGGTTAGGGAGTTCGGCATGTTGGAAATGGACATATCTTAGGTCTCTATCTGTCTATCCACACATTTTCTTTCTCAGACAATATTATTTCAGAGTCGGTGATGTCACAGTGCGCTGGGAAGTCTGCAGTTCAAATCTCGCCTTGGCCGCCACCTCAGAAGGTGTCCTTAGCCAGGCTATTAATTCATCTCTGTCTTTACCTCAGTCCCTCAGTTCCCATGTGGGGGAAAGAACGCCAACCTATTTTCTATCCCGAAACGTGTAGGCAAAGCCCTTTGACTGGTCAGCTACGTTTTCTTGTTTCTGTGCACATGAATACAGGTGCAATACAGGTTTTGAAGTGTGCAAGTTGGGACGTAGGCCAGCCTCAACCACAACGGTGGCACACGGCACTTGAAGATTTGGGATTTATGGCAAACCCGTCACCTCTGTTGACAGGCCCCGCCACACAGGAGGACCACGGACGGCTGGTTTCGGTTCGGGTTTCCCTCCTCCCTGCGAAGTGTTGCTCCTGCCACCGAGCGAGACAAATCGGAACCCGCCTCTGTCACCCCCGCCAGAGACAAATGGCTGTCCACTTGACAGGATGTGGTAATAAGGAGATTAATTTGCCACAGGAGTGGCTTCTGAGGGGAAATCCTTAAGAACTTAGCTCAATCGGAGGAAGCTCAGGGCCAGCAAACTTCTACTGAGCTGTCTCCCGCTTCCAACGAAACTTTTGTTTTCGTCCGGCCGGGGAGTCTGCATTTCTCTCTCCGCATTTCCCAAACTTCTGATACCAAAGCACAGAGTCATTGCTGTTGCTGTTTCCTGAATTAAAATTAGAAGCTAATCTATGAAGAGGGCCACTGCCATATTTCTCCATCCTGGCTCCATGACCCACTCACTCTCCGACTTTTTAAAACGTTTGCAATATAAAACTGCTTTGGTACTCTTCCATAATTCCCCTTCCTATTCCCCCCCTGCAGTTTTGCACGTTGCCCTCATTTTTTATTTTTAAACCGATTGTTTTTATACGCCCTGGAATTTTAGCAAATGCTTATCGGCTCTTTTAAATCCTGCCATTTCAGAATGTGCTTTTATGGACAGTTTCAGGCAGTGGTTTGTCCTATATAACTGACATCGCAAGATACCTTTAGTGCCGTTTTAATGCTTTGGATAGATTAAAAAAACCTGATTGCTCATTTCTGCAAATGTCAGCTGCTCTCCGAGGCTTCAGACATGAGTCTCCCCAAGCCAAGCCCTACCTGGAGATGCCAGGAATTGAACCCGGGGCATTCTGCATGCCAAGCCGCATGACTCCACCACAGAGTGGTGCTCATCATACAAAACCTTGTAAAAAAAACATGTCAAATGAAAATGATCTCTCTCACACTCTCTCTTATTAAGTAAGTTCATTCATTTACCAAGAGGAAGTAGGAAAAGTAGTGACACTCTGAAAAACCTGTGCTTCAGCGGGCCGGGGTCCAGATCCACTCTCTGAGTTACAACTTCCCAGCAACTTTAACAAACTACAGTTCCCATGATTCTCTGGGGGAACTCACATGCTTTAAATGTGCGTTCGTCGTCATTTGAATATGTGGTGGGGATTTGTGCAGTGAAGGAAAAGCTGGAGATTCAGACCCCCTAGGGCAGTGATGGCTAACCTTGACACTCCAGATGTTTTGGAACTACAACTCCCATCATCCCTAGCTAGCAGGATCGGTGGTCAGGGATAATGGGAGTTGTAGTCCCAAAACATCTGGAGTGTCAAGGTTAGCCATCACTGCCCTAGGGTCTGAAGAACGAACCTCTGGAACAAATTAAGTACACCACACTGGCTCTCACTCTCACACTGGAGGCTGTGGAGAGGCTCCACACAGCACCCCCTGTCGTGGCTCGCCCCGCCCCCATAAGTGGCTCGCTGCAGGACACGCATGCTGCCCCGGACACCCAAGCACCTAGCTACACCACTGGCTGTCTCAAGCAGCATTGTAGCCCATACGCCGTGATGTGACCTGAGTGTGCTGTTGCCGTTGATGCTCAGTTTCAAGGCCCACTTGTTTCTCTCCATTCCTGGGTCTCTTTAAAGGGGAATTTGGACCAGTCCACCCTTCCAAGAGAGGTCTTGTTCAACCAGAGGACTGCCCTCTGCAGTGCTGGACACATGACCACCCCAATTTCCTTTGCGTGACATAAAGGGACCCCTGACCATTAGGTCCAGTCGCGGACAACTCGGGGGTTGCAACGCTCATCTCGCTTTACTGGCCGAGGGAGCCGGCGTACAGCTTCCAGGTCATGTGGCCAGCATGACTAAGCCGCTTCTGGCGAACCAGAGCAGCGCACGGAAACGCCTTCCCGCCGGAGTGGTACCTATTTATCTACTTGCACTTTGACGTGCTTTTGAATTGCTAGGTTGGCAGGAGCAGGGACCAAGCAACGGGAGCTCACCCCGTCGCGGGGATTCGAACCGCCGACCTTCTGATCAGTAAGCCCTAGGCTCTGTGGTTTAACCCACAGCGCCTCTCTGCAAAAGAGCTTTAGTCCAGCTGTTCAGAGAAGTCATGCACATTTCAGAGGATGCGTCGCCAGGCCCTCCTCGCTCCTTGGGCACGGGCAGGAAGGGTTGTCAAGGACTGGAGCTGACTGACGCAGGCCTGATCCCTCCCCGCCTCTACGTTCCTGTCCTCCCGGGTACAGGACATTCCCTCCAGGAGAAGAGGGCCAACATGGGAACGGAGCGCAGCTGTTCCTCGGCAGTTACCTTGAGTTCCAGAGAACCTCCCTCCCTCCCTTTCATGATTTGGATGCGGTCAGCTTGTTTGCTTCTCAGAGACGCGCAGGAGTTGTCCGAGAGCAGGAGGGGAGGGCGGGCGCTCGGGACCGCTGCCTGCAGATGGCCGGGTCCCATGGCCTTCACCTTGCTGCCGTGAGGGAGAGGCGGGCAGAATGGCCTTTGGGATTTGGCCGGGCTGTAAATAACATCTCCCTCCCCCAAAACTCCCCAGGAAGAGCCTGGCAGCCAGGCGTGGGCAAAGTGGATCTGCTCACATAGCGGTGCGTCCGCACCTATTGAATTCAAAGTAGCATTGCTGCTCGAGAAACAAATTCATCATAGAATCATAGAGTTGGAAGAGACCACAAGGGCCATCCAGTCGAACCCCCTGTCAAGCAGGAAACACCATCAAAGCATTCCTGACAGGTGGCTGTCAAGCCTCTGCTTAAAGACCTCCAAAGAAGGAGACTCCACCACACTCCTTGGCAGCAAATTCCACTGTCGAACAGCTCTTACTGTCAGGAAGTTCTTCCTAATGTTAAGTGGAATCTTCTTTCTTGTAGTTTGAATCCATTGCTCCGTGTCCTCTTCTCAGGAGCAGCAGAAAACAACCTTTCTCCCTCCCTTCCCTTGATCTAGATGCTATACTCCTATTGATGCAGCCCAGAATTGCGTTGGCCTTTTTAGCTGCTGCATCAGAAATGCCGGAAAGCTGTCTTATGCTGCTGGATCATCCAGCTCATGGCATAAGGACATCAGAATAGCCTGATGGTTCAGGCCAAGCAGACCCCATCTAGCCCATCATCCTGTTCTCACGGTGGCCAACCAGATGGCTGTGTGAGACCAGCAAGCAGGATTCGAACACAGGAGCCCTCTCCCTTCCTGTGGTTTCCAGCAACTGGTACTCAGAAGCATTGTTTCCTCCAACTGTGGAGGAAGAGCAGAGCCTCCATTATGGCTAGGCTTCTCCTCCATGAATTTGTCCATTCTGCTTTCATCCAAGTGGGTGGCCATTACTGTTTCCTGTGGCAGGGTGTTCCGTATAAGAACACAGATGGTACCGCAAAAGTTGGGTGCTTCCTTCTCTCTCTGCTGAGCAGTGACAGGACCTGGGGTCCTTTGGAGAACTGGGACACGGTGGAGGCCATTGTAGCTTTAAGAAATAGGGTTTATTCACATATTTACACCTTCAGTCTGCACAGAGGGAGAGTCCAGATCTTACAGCACAGTCATTTCAAGAGGGGCTTGTCCCCCACAGCAGTGCAGCTAATCATGTGATGATTGATTCTAGGCTAGAATCCTCGGCCAAGAATGCGAGATGAGCGCCGCAACCCCAGAGTTGGACACAACTGGACCTAATGGTCAGGGGTCCCTTTACCTTTACCTTACTTGTTATGAGTTTGAACACTAGCTGTGCCTGTGAATACCTTCTTTATCCTGAGCAAACCGTTCTATATAATTGGGTAAGATTATAGTATGAGACTGACATTTTATAAGGTTTCCGGGCGGGAGTTGATCACGGTGTGGATTTGCCAAGCGTGCCTTCCTCTTAGCATGTTTCTCCCTTTCGTCCTGAGTTTGAGTGTCTTCAAAGTCCATTGGTAAAGGCTGTTCTCCAATTGGAGCACTCGCAGGCTTGTGTTTCCCAGTTGTCGGCGTTTATACTACATTTCTTTAGATTTGCCTTGAGAGAGTTTTTGAACCTCCTTTGTTGTCCACCGGCATTACGCCTTCCATTCTTAAACTGGGAATAGAGTAGTTGCTTTGGAAGATGATAATCAGGCATCTGAACAACAATGGCCCTAGCTTGACGTAGGCTAGTCCAGGAATTCCTCTGCAGCTTGTATTTCACACCCCAAATAATCAAAATCCTACCATTTATTAATTTCTAGGGTTTAGGGGTTCCCCCATCTAAAACACCAGCTTTAAAAGAGGATTCGGGAAAGGCCTACTGATGGCTACCAGCAATTATGGCTGTGCTATGTCTCTGCAATGCTTCCTAACACCAGGAGCGAGTGTTTTTGTTCCTGGTTTCTGGCTGGCTGCTGCGAGAACAGAATGCTGGGCCATTGGCTTGATCCAGAGGGGTCTTCTCATGCTCTTACGCCCCATCGCATTCGGCCATTCAGATTTCCTCTTAGAAGTCTCCGCTGGAATGCCAGGGAGAGGAGACGAGAGGGAGGGAGGGAGGGAGAAAGAGGTCATAAATTACGGGCTAAAGCCACTGTCACATCAAGGCAAGGGCAGTTTATACAAGCTGCCGCAAGGTTATTCAAGATCAGAGGGTAACTAACCTCGGACACAGCTACCCCGAAGTGTGTCGTGTCGGAGGGCGCTTGATACATGCTTGGGCGTTGACCTGGGGCGACCCCCTCTGACCCCTGCTTTATCAGAAGGAGAGCAAGCCCCGGGGTGGGCTTGAGGACCACCTAGGCGGACACTTAGGAGGAGAATGCGAGGTGGTACACTCTGAGCTGGGAAGTCTGTGGTCCGGATATTACCATGAGCTCCTCACTCACTCACTCACTCACTCACTCACTCACTCACTCACTCACTCACTCACAGAAGGTATAAAAAATAGTACAGTAGTACCTCGGGTTAGGGACCCAGGTGGCGCTGTGGGTTAAACCACAGAGCCTAGGGCTTGCTGATCAGAAGGTCGGCGGTTCGAATCCCTGCGACGGGGTGAGCTCCCGTTGCTCGGTCCCAGCTCCTGCCCACCTAGCAGTTCGAAAGCACGTCAAAGTGCAAGTAGATAAATAGGAACCGCTCTGGCGGGAAGGTAAACAGTGTTTCCGTGTGCTGCTCTGGTTCGCCAGAAGCGGCTTAGTCATTCTGGCCACATGACCCAGAAGCTGTAGCTGTATGCTGGCTCCCTCGGCCAGTAAAGCGAGATGAGCGCCGTAACCCCAGAGTCGGACACGACTGGACCTAATGGTCAGGGGTCCCTTTACCTTTACCTCGGGTTACAGACACTTCAGGTTACAGACGCTTCAGGTTACAGACTCTGCTAACCCAGAAATATTACCTAAGGTTAAGAACTTTGCTTCAGGATGAGAACAGAAATCAGGCAGCGGCGGCACAGCAGCAGCAGGAGGCCCCGTTAGCTAAAGTGGTGCTTCAGGTTAAGAATGTTTTCAGGTTAAGAACGGACCTCCGGAACGAATTAAGTACGTAACCAGAGGTACCACTGTATGGCAATGATGATGATAGTACCCCACCCATCTGACTGGGTTGCCCCAGCCACTCTGAGCAGCTTCCAGCATATACAGAAACATAATAAAACATCAAACATCCAACACTTCCCTATACAGGGCTGCCTTCCAATGTCTTCTAAAGGTTGTATAGTTACTTATCTCCTTGACATCTGATGGGAGGGCATTCCACAGAGCGGGCGCCACTACCGAGAAGGCCCTCTCTGCCTGGTTCCCTGTAACCTCACTTCTCACAGTAAGGGAACCACCAGAAGCCCCTCAGAGCTGGACCTCAGTGTCTGGGCTGGACAGTGGGGGTGGAGACATTTCTTCAGGTATGTAGGGCCGAGGCTGTTGAGGGCTTTAAAGGTCAGTACCAACACTTTCGATTGTGCTCGGAAACATACTGGCAGCCAATGAATATCCTTTTGGACCAGTGCTATATGGTCTTGGTGGCCACTCCCACTCACCAGTCTAGCTGCCGCATTCTGGATTAGTTGTAGTTTCTGGGTCACCTTCCAAGGTAACCCCATGTAGAGTGTGTTGCAGTAGTCTAAGCGGGAGATAGCCAGGTCATGTAGAATGGGCGTAGCCAGGATTTCTTGAGGCGGGCAGGATTTTTGTTGGGGGGGGGGGCAGAACCGACATGAAAGTATTTCTAGTGCTTTTTCTGGGGGTACGCAGGGGTACACATACCCCTAAATATTTTGTGAATCTTTGTACTTTTGCCCATTTACTGTATTTACTTCGCCCAATTTGAACTATAAAATGGTGATTTTCTTGAGTCAAAACGAGAGTACTCCTAAACATTTTTTTAAAGAAAAAAAAAGCACTGAGTATTTCTATTGTTTTACTTGATCTGGGGTGGGGTGGGGAGCAGCTACCCCTCCCTGCCTTCCCTTGGCTATTCCCATGGCATGCACCACTCTGGCAAGACAGTCTGTGGGCACGTAGGGTCTCAGCTGCATACCAGATGGAGCTGGTAGACAGCCGCCCTGGACACAAAACTGACCTCCATGGACAGCTGTGAGTCCAAAATGACTCCCAGGCTGCTCACCTGTTCCTTTAGGGGCACAGTTACCCCATTCAGGAGCAGGGAATCCTCCCACACCTGCCCACCCCGTCCCCCCAAAATAGGACTTCTGTCTTGTTGGGATTCAACCTTGTTGTTTAGTCATGTCCGACTCTTCGTGACCCCATGGACCAGAGCACGCCAGGTACTCCTGTCTTCCACTGCCTCCCGCAGTTTGGTCAGACTCATGTTGGTAGCTTCGAGAACACTGTCCAACCATCTCGCCCTCTGTCGTCCCCTTCTCCTTGTGCCCTCCATCTTTCCCAACATCAGGGTCTTTTCTAGGGAGTCTTCTCTTCTCATGAGGTGGCCAATCTATTGGAGCCTCAGCTTCAGGATCTGTCCTTCCAGTGAGCACTCAGGACTTATTTCCTTCAGAATGAATAGGTTTGATCTTCTTACAGTCCATGAGACCAAGAGTCTCCTCCAGCACCAGAATTCAAAAGCACCAGAATTCAAAAGCCATTGGATCATCCTCAAAACGCAGCACAATTCTGCACTGTGTCCACCAAACCACCATTTCTGCTAGAGGCACAGTTCCTTTTCTAGGTCGGTAACTGGAAAGATGGGATTATAAAGGATGTTAACAGACCTTGGGGGGGGGGTTGTATATAATCTCGGGGACAAGGAGCTGCTATTGCTCTCACTGCTGCACAAAAGGAACATCTGAATACTTCCTTAAAAGCCTTCATTTGTAACGTCCGCCCCCCCCCCCCCAATAGTCCTGTCTTAGGTATGTGAGGTGAGAGAGACACCTAGTGGGAACCTGCAAGAATAGCACCTTAGAATGCCTTTCCTATCCTTGTGGACAGATGTATGGAAGTGAGAGCTGGACCATGAAGAAGGCTGATCGCCGAAGAATTGATGCTTTTGAATTATGGTGCTGGAGGAGACTCTTGAGAGTCCCATAGACTGCAAGAAAATCAAACCTATCCATTCTGAAGGAAATCAGCCCTGAGTGCTCACTGGAAGGACAGATCCTGAAGCTGAGGCTCCAATACTTTGACCACCTCGTGAGAAGACTCCCTGGAAAAGACCCTGATGTTGGGAAAGATGGAGGACACAAGGAGAAGGGGACGACAGAGGACGAGATGGTTGGACAGTGTTCTCGAAGCTACCAACATGAGTCTGACCAAATTGCGGGAGACAGTGGAAGACAGGAGTGCCTGGCGTGCTCTGGTCCATGGGGTTACGAAGAGTCAGACACAACTAAATGACTAAACAACAATAACAATCTAAAGACTCCCCAAATTCTGTAGCACAGAGGTGGAAAAACATTCACAGCCCAAGAGTGACATCCCTTGTAGCCAACCGTCTGGGGCCACATGGTAATGGTGGGCATGACCAGGGGCAAAAGTTGGTGGCAATGGATGATGATGATGATATTTTTTTTAAATGCTTTTAATAGTTAAGCTCATTTCCACATAAATTTATGCAATCCTCTTTTAAAACCAACCAAGTTGGTGGCCATCACTGTCCCCTGGACAAGGGTGCCAAATATATATATATGCTGGGGGGACAGGTAAGCCCTGCCCCACATAATTGATCACAAAATGTGGCACATGCACATCATTTGAATGGCAATGCCCATCATTTTTTTTGCGGGGGGGGGGGGGTCAGCCTGTGATTCTTCAACATCAACTTCGTTGGACTGGTCATGTTGTTCAGATGCCAAAGCAGCTACTCTATTCTGAACTTAAAAATGGAAAGCGTAATGCTGGTGGTCAACAAAAGAGGTGCAAAGCCTCTCTCAAGGCAAATCTTTAAAAATGTAGCATAAACACTGACAACTGGGAAACACTGGTCTGCGAATACTCCAATTGGAGAACAGCCTTTACCAAAGGTGTTGTGAGCTTTGAAGACGCTCGAACTCAGGACGCAAGGGAGAAATGTGCTAAGAGGAAGGCACACTTGGCAAACCCTTGCCATCAGGGCCGGCGCATCCATTAAGGCGAACTAGGCAGTTGCCTAGGGCGCCAAAATGGAGGGGGCGCTGGCCAGCCTGCCCCCCGCCCCCTGCCGCCGCCTGGTGCCGCCCCAACCAGCTGCGGAGCAAGGAACTTGGGGCGAAAACCGTGGCGGCGGGGGGCGCCCGGCCAGGCAGGGGGCAGGGCACCCCTCCGCAATGTGCGTCATGCGCAATGACGTCACGTGGTCTGCCCCCTCGCCTAGGGCGCCAAAATCGCTAGCACCGGTCCTGCTTGCCATGATCAACTCCCGCCCGGAAACCTATGTCCCCACTGTGGAAGGACATGTGGAGTCACTTATGGACTCACTGTTAAGACCGTGTTCATGGAAGACAATCCTACTTGGCTACGAGTGATCGCGAAAGAAAGAAAGAAAGAAAGAAAGAAAGAAAGAAAGAAAGAAAGAAAGAAAGAAAGAAAGAAAGAAAGAAAGAAAGAAAGAAAGAGCTGTTGGATGTCTGCGAATTCTAGTGTTAGGAGAAAGGGTGAAAGACGTTTCTCTATCCCCTTTCTACGCTCCGTAATTTTTTTAACTTCTTTCATATTGCTTCTTACTTGCCGTTTCTCTAAATTAAAAAGTCCCCAATGCTGAAGCTTTTCCTCTTAGGGAAGTCCCTCCACCCCCTTGATCATTTGGACCACCTTTTTCCGAACCTTTTCCAACTTGAGAAAAAGAACACCAGACCCCTGGTTCCAGTTGCGGGACTCTTGTCGTTGAGGCACTAGATCTAATTGTCCACCCAGCGTGCGCCTAAATGCAGCCCATGTCCAGCCTTCCACACCCGGACGTACAAGCTCACGGCAAGGGGCTGTCTCTTCCTACAAAGCCCCAGCCCACAAAAGCTGCGATGAGCTCCATGAGCTCGGGATGTGAAACAGAGCAATGACGACCGTGGTTCCCACACTCACTAGTACGCACAGCCCTTTCTCTTTGCACGAGGACCCGGACACCGGCTCAGCCCACTCTAACAGCCAGCACAGGCCACGGGGCAGGACAAAACAAATGCATTTGCTATCAGTTCCTCTCCAACAAGACTCTGCCAGGTGGAACCAGCCATGGAGAGGAGGCTCAGTCCTTCGAACCAACGCAAGCTGTTGGTTCGAATCCCTGGTGGATCTCCAGCTGCAGGGGAAAGCGGGGAACACGCTTTTATGGGAATGGCCAAAGCTTAATAATAATAATAATAATAATAATAATAATAATAATTTATTTATACCCCATCCACTCTGGGCGGCTTCCAGCAAAATATCAAAACACAATAATTCATCAAACATTAAAAGCTTCCTTAAACAGGGCTGCCTTCAGATGTCTTCTAAAAGTCAGATAGTTGTTTATTTCTTTGGCATCTGGTGGGAGGGCATTCCACAGGGCGGGCGCCACCACCGAGAAGGCCCTCTGCCTGGTTCCCTGTAACCTCACTTCTCGCAATGAGGGAACCTCCAGAAGGCCCTCGGCGCTGGACCTCAGTGTCCGGGCAGAATGATGGGGGTGGAGAGGCTCATTCAGGTATACTGGGCCGAGGCCGTTTAGGGCTTTGAAGGTCAGCAGCAACACTTTGAATTGTGCCCGGAAATGAACTGGGAGCCAATGTAGGTCTTTCAGGACCGGTGTTATGTGGTCTCGGCGGCCGCTCCCAGGCACCAGTCTAGCTGCTGCATTTTGGATAAGTTGTAGTTTCTGGGTCACCTTCAAAGGTAGCCCCACGTAGAATGCATTGCAGTAGTTCAGACCGGAGATAACCAGAGCATGCATCACTCTGGCAAGGTAGGTTCTCAGGTAGGGGTAGAGCATGTGCTTTGCAGAAGGCCCCGGATTCCTACATTGCAGCAAGTTTGGGCTAGATGACCCTTGGGGTGCCCTACAACTCTACAATTCTATGATTCTGTAATCCCTGGCATCTCCAAGTAAGGCAGGGAGAGACCCTTGTCTGAAATTCCTGGAGAGCTGCTGCCATCAGTGTGGACAATACCGAGCTAGATGGAGCAACTGTCTGGCTCAGTTTAAGGTAGATTCCCATGCTGCAAGGCAAAGGTCCCTGATTCGGTTCCATCTTATTGATTCCAATCCCCAGCCCCATGTAGGTTTCAAACTGCATTGACATCTCTAGCTGGGGGAGAGGAAAAGGAACGTTGTGTCACAAAGCTTTCGGCGACGTCACAGGCACTGCCCAGTACGTCCCCACGCCATTCGTAACAATCAGAAACCCCACAGCACTCCCCAAACTGCAATGGCCTTGCAGAGGCAGGAACCCCACTTAAAAGGTAAAGGGACCCCTGACTGTTAAGTCCAGTCACGAACGACTCTGGGGTTGTGGTGCTCATCTCGCTTTACTGGCTGGGGGAGCCGACGTACAGCTTCTGGGTCATGTGGCCAGCATGACTAAGCCACTTCTGGCGAACCAGAGCAGCTCATGGAAATGCCGTTAACCTTCCTGCCAGAGCGGTACATATTTATCTACTTGCACTTTGACATGCTTTCCAACTGCTAGGTTGGCAGGAGCTTGAACTGAGCAATGGGAGCTCACCCCATCATGGGGATACGAACCGCCGATCTTCTGATCAGCAAGCCCTAGGCCACCCGCGTCCCTGAACCAGTGCAGCCTGACTGGGTGCAACTGAGCTAAGTTAAGTGTTGCTGGGGATCACAGCACACAGGAAGAAGAAGAAGAAGAAGAAGAAGAAGAAGAAGAAGAAGAAGAAGGGGAGGAGGAGTTTGGATTTGATATCCCGCTTTATCACTACCCGAAGGAGTCTCAAAGCGGCTCACATCTCCTTTCCCTTCCTCCCCCACAACAAACACTCTGTGAGGTGAGTGGGGCTGAGAGACTTCAGAGAAGTGTGACTAGCCCAAGGTCACCCAGCAGCTGCATGTAGAGGAGCAGAGACGCGAACCCGGTTCCCCAGATTACGAGTCCACCGCTCTTAACCACTACACCACACTGGCTCTCTCAGGAAGGCCAGAGAAAGATGTGATTTCATGTTTCTTTAAGCCAGTGGTTCCTAATGTGGGTGCAACCACCCCCTGGGAGGCAGTGGGATTACGTAGGGGGGCACTAAGAGGGAGCGGGGACAGGGGATCACTGGAGATGTAAGTGACTATTAGGAAGGAGGAGCCTGCAGGCACATGGCATCAAGAATTTGACCAGCGGAGGTGAGATCCTGCTTTGCCCTCATGTGCCCTTTCCTTTTGCCTGGTTATAGATCCAGCCTTCGCAGTTTAAGTTATTGTTTAATGGGTAAGAATGAGCTTGGGACAGGCAACGGAGTCCGATCTAAGGGGCGGTTGAGTCTCCTCTTCTCAAATCCTCTCCTTTAGGTCTGGCCTGGAATAAAATCCATTTCAACTCCTGGTCTCGCAGGGGACCTTGAGAACGGGGTGAGGACCAAAGGCAGCCGTGGAAGAACAGAAATGGCCAACGGTCCAGCAAAGTCTGCTTCAGAAGCGAGTCCACACACCCCTCTTGCCAGCATCCCATAAGGGTTTTTTTTTACAGAAGTCTCCAGCAACTTTATCGCTGCTCAGGAAGAAGTGGGTTCAGCTTCGTACTGCGTTTCTGTGGCCGTGTAAAAGTCCTCGAGGGTGGACTGGAGGTATTCGAACGTGGGTCTCTCTTCGGGATTGCTCTTCCAGCATTTCAACATGACTGCATAGAGTTCAGCCGGGCAGCTTTCTGGACGGGGCATCCGGTAACCTTTCTGTAGATGTTGGATGACTTCGGGATTGGTCATAGCTGTGGAAAGGAGAGAAAGAATTGATACTGGAAAAAGTTGTCTCATCCCTTACTTGCCCCATAACCAATCACTGTGTTCGGTGGGAGAGGGCCTCCCGTCTTAGCATGAGGTCCATACTGTATGGTATAGGAGCATTTAACAAGCATTTTAACTGGAGATTTTTTTAAAAATCCCAGGTCAAACCTGCACTTTACATTTAAAGCACTATTATATTCCTCAAACAGTGATGTTTCCCCCTTACATTTAAAGCACTATTATATCATTCAAACAGTTATGTTTCCCCCCAAAAGCATCCTGGGAACTGCAGTTTGCTGTGTTGTTAGGAAACCGCCCTATTTTCCTCACACATCTACAGTTCCCAGAGTTCCCTGGGAAGAGATATTGACTGTTTAACCACTCTGGGCTAACAAATTTTTTATGCCCTTTTTGCTAATACAGGCATTTCTTTTATTAAAAACACAATAAAACATCAAACATTAAAATTTTCCCTAAACAGGGCTGCCTTCAGATGTCTTCTAAAAGTCATATAGTTGTTTATTTCCTTGGGAGGGTGTTCTACAGGGTGGGCGCCACCACTGAGAAGGCCCTCTGCCTGGTTCCCTGTAACTTTACTTCTCGTAGGGAGGGAACCGCCAGAAGGCTCTTGGAGCTGGACCTCAGTGTCTGAGCTGAACGATGGGGGTGGAGACGCTCCTTCGGGTATACTAGCTCAGCATTGTCTACACACTGACTGGAAGCATCTCTTCAGAATGTCCTACAGGTATCTCTCCTAGCTGAGGTTTGAACCTGGGACCGTCTGCATGCAAAACAGATGTTCTACCACTGAGCTGTGGCTTTGCCCTGTCTGATTCAAATGTTCAGATACGGCATGCAGCAGATACGGTCCTTCCTGGACGATATCCTTTTTAGAATCACCGTAGAGGACTGACCGCTCCGGGAATTTTCCTGCACACGAAATGCTACCACAGCAGAGAGGAAGGAAACCTAAAGCTCTCCAGAGACTGGCAGGTAAACTGATTTGAGAGTTTGTGTTTTAAAAGCAGTGTGATCCATTTGATAAATCAATGGGTTGGGGAGAAACAATCTACCCTAGGCAGTTCAGAATGAAGGCTTGCTTTCAACAGCATAACGTATTTTGAACTGATGTAAGATAGGAAAATTGAATTAGATGGATACAGTATATTGAAACATGCAGGAATGGCGGATAATTTAAATGAACCTTGGAAGGGGACGGAGGGAAGTCAATGAATGTATGGTATAATAAAAGATGTTTAATTTGAAATGTAAAATTTGAAAATTTAATAAAAAATATTAATAAAGAAAACAGAATGAAGGGTTGCTAAAACATCAGCAGAGCGAATCAGTAATGGATAATGGATAATGGATAATGGATAATCAATATTCAATATTCAATATTCAATATTCAATAAATGATCCTTGGCTCGGAGTAACAAATAATGCTCTAATGCAGGCTACTGTACCGGGGTAGGGGCACCTTCCATAGGTGATGATTTCAGTTAGGAGAACGCCAAAAGACCAGACGTCGGATTTGATCGTGAAAACTCCATAGTTAATTGCTTCTGGTGCTGTCCATTTGATAGGAAATTTGGCACCTGTTGAGAAAGGGCAAATTCATGTGTTTTCCTTTTTCTAAATAATTTTTATTGGAATTTTATTTACAACATAACACAAGCCCCCCACCCCCAATACACAAACGAACATAACATACAATGAACATAACATACAACAATATAAACAACCAAATAAAATAAAAGACTTCCTTTATCCTGTATCTGGCCTCTTTATTTACTTCTTATAAACTGTTTCCTTTATGAATAATTATTAAGATTTTTCTAATTTTAACTTAAATATCCACAAAGTCTCCTGCAGACTTTAATCGAAACAAGTAGGGCACTGTTTTGTGAAGTATTCTCTGCATTTTCCCCATGCTTTTTGAAACTCTTGTCTAGTGTGATCTCTAATTGTCTCTGTTAGTCTAGCCAGTTCAATATACAGTGGTACCTTGGGTTACGGAAGTGAGAGCTGGACCATAAAGAAGGCTGATCGCCGAAGAATTGATGCTTTTGAATTATGGTGCTGGAGGAGACTCTTGAGAGTCCCATGGACTGCAAGAAGATCAAACCTATCCATTCTTAAAGAAATCAGCCCTGAGTGCTCACTGGAAGGACAGATCCTGAAGTTGAGGCTCCAGTACTTTGGCCACCTCATGAGAAGAGAAGACTCCCTAGAAAAGACCCTGATGTTGGGAAAGATTGAGGGCACAAGGAGAAGGGGACGACAGAAGATGAGATGGTTGGACAGTGTTCTCGAAGCTACTAACATGAGTTTGGCCAAACTGCGAGAGGCAGTGAAGGATAGGCGTGCCTGGCGTGCTCTGGTCCATGGGGTCACGAAGAGTCGGACACGACTGAACGACTGAACAACAACAACCTTGGGTTAAGTACGCTTCAGGTTAAGTACGCTTCAGGTTAAGAACTCCGCTAAGAACAGAAATTGTGCTCTGGCGGCGCAGCAGCAGCAGGAGGCCCCATAAGCTAAAGTGGTGCTTCAGGTTAAGAACAGTTTCAGGTTAAGAACGGACCTCCGGAATGAATTAAATACTTAACCCGAGGTACCACTGTACTCTAACAGTTTATCTTGCCAAAACAAAATAAAAAATAAAAAAAATCCTTCCAGTAGCACCTTAGAGACCAACTAAGTTTGTTCTTGGTATGAGCTTTCATGTGCATGCACACTTCTTCAGATACCTTTCAAGTTTATCTTGCCATTCCCTTTTTGTTGGCACAGTTTGGGGGGTGACAGGTATAAAAAATGGTGACACACTTTGAGCGGATGGTGCTCGCCCTGTTCTTGATTTTCTCCCTTTCAACTCAGGAAAGGATTTGGGCTGACTTGTATTCTCTGCTAAAAAGTATCAGGAAGCCTTTTTCAGGGTTAGTTGGAGGGGGCCAATCTCTAGGGGAAAACCGGATACATTTCTGGATTCATACTACAAATGAGGTGGGGGGAATTTTACATTGAAATGCTCCCCCATCAAAAAATAAAGGCAACACTTCCTTATGCTAGTTTTTTTCTATGACCCTGATATCTCTTTTCTGGTCAGTCACTGCCAGTTCAGACTCCAATAGCACAAATGTGAAATTAGGGTGTTTGTCCCAGCATGGAACTAGATAATGTCCACCCCATCACCGCCAAGACCAGCAGGGTGTTATGAACTAAGCACCATCGCTAAAGACAAGAGATCAGATCTATGAAAGTCCTGAGTGAGCAAGCACTTAGAATCATAGAATCATAGAGTTGGAAGAGACCACAAGGGCCATCCAGTCCAACCCCCTGCCAAGCAGGAAACACCATCAGCTCTTACTGTCAGGAAGTTCTTCCTAATGTTTAGGTGGAATCTTCTTTCTTGTAGTTTGAATCCATTGCTCCGTGTCCTCTTCTCAGGAGCAGCAGAAAACAACCTTTCTCCCTCCTCTATATGACATCCTTTTATATATTTGAACATGGCTATCATATCACCCCTTAACCTCCAGGCTAAACATACCCAGCTCCCTAAGCCGTTCCTCATAAGGCATCGTTTCCAGGCCTTTGACCATTTTGGTTGCCCTCCTCTGGATACATTCCAGCTTGTCAGTATCCTTATTCTGGAAGAGGCTAACATTTTGCCCCCATCTGGCAAAATGTAGAAGACAACCTAGCATTACGCTTCCTTTACCACAAAGCCCGAAGTGTTGTACCGACCTTCTTGCGCGAGATACTCATTCTCTATGATCCTAGCCAGGCCAAAGTCTGCAACTTTGCAACAGAGGGTCTCCGAGACGAGGATGTTGGCTGCCCTGAGGTCCCTGTGGATGGAGTTCATTCTCTCAATATATGCCATCCCTTCAGCAACCTATAAGGAAGAAGGAAAATAATGGAAGACAACTGCATGGAAATCACAGAGAAGGATGCCTCTGTGGTTGATAGGGATGAGTGAACCTGGCTATTTTGGTTTCTCTCAGTTGCTCACTTTTCCTATCCTAAGTTCATTGTACCAGATTTCCAAATTGACGTGCCGTTTATTTATTTATTCTTTTAAAAGCCCTCATGAAAATTTATTAGCAGTGCATTGTGAAATTGCTTTGAGATGCTTCATAGGAAACAATTCATAATAGCAGTGATAATAATAATAACTTTTTAAAAAAACAAACAAACCCCTAACATGTACATTTTTTGCAAGCATTTTTTTATTTTAAAAAAATCCGTTTTTGATGTTATTTCCACGAATGTGGTCACACTTTACCGGGATATATGGATTTCAGTGCACATTATTTGGCTGGAGAGCTGCAATGAAAAATTCAGGTGCAATGAATTTAAACGACGCTTGTGTTTTGGTTCGCACAATGTTTTGAAAAGTGCGAATGAGGTGAATGCATCCTTAAACTGAATCATATTTCTACCACAACCTTATCTGGAAATACCAGGGGTTTCATCCCCACCAATACGGGCCAGGGACCCTTACCAGAAGCCTGTATGTCAGGGGGACAAAATAAACAGTACCACCTACTCGCCAACCCACATACAAACACCAACCCACACAATTACCGGTACATTGGTGTAGATTTTAGTATTATGGGACGTGGGTAGTGCTATGGGTTAAACCACAGAGCCTAGGGCTTGCTGATCAGAAGGTCGGCGGTTCGAATCCCCATGACAGGGTGAGCTCCCGTTGCTCGGTCCCAGCTCCTGCCAACCTAGCAGTTCGAAAGCATGTCAAAGTGCAAGTAGATAAATAGGTACCGCTCCAGCGGGAAGGTAAACGGCATTTCCGTGCGCTGCTCTGGTTCGCCAGAAGTGGCTTAGTCATGCTGGCCACATGACCCGGAAGTTGTACGCCGGCTCCCTCAGCCAATAAAGCGAGATGAGCGCCGCAACCCCAGAGTCGTCTGCGACTGGACCTAATGGTCAGGGGTCCCTTTACCTTTACCAGAGACAGTATGCCTCTATATCCCAGTTGCTGAGGGTTGTAAGTAGGAGGGTGATACTTTGTTTATGGGCTTCCCAGAGGCAACCGGTTGGCCACTTTGGGAAAAAAGGTGCTGGGCTTAGGGATGTAAGAAGGAATCATTGCCCCCCCCCCTGTATTTTCCTCATGCAGCGCAGTTTCCATTCCGCTGCAGTTTCAGCTTCCTCCAAAAAGTACATTACAGTGGTACCTCGGGTTAAGCACGCTTCAGGTTAAGAACTCCGCTAAGAACAGAAATCGTGGTCTGGCGGCGCAGCGGCAGCAGGAGGTCCCATTAGCTAAAGTGGTGCTTCAGGTTAAGTACGCTTCAGCTTAAGAACGGACCTCCGGAACGAATTAAGTACTTAACCCGAGGTACCACTGTATTTGTCTCGCTGTCCACTGCGGTGAAATCAGGTGACTCATATAATTAATTACATGAATTACACTGCTGTTATTATTATTGTGCCCCATTTCTTTCAACGCAATGCAAATCAAGGGGAAATGATTACGTATGGCTTGCAGAATGAAAACAACAACAACTTTGAATACTGATCACATTCTCCAGAATTATTTCCATCTCAGACATGGGATGATTACGTGAACATTGGCAAATTTTGCTCCCATTTCTGCTTTTGTATGAATTCTCCAAAATCCCAAATTGGGTTATGTTGTTGTTGATGATGATAATTTGTTGTTGTTGTTATGCCGCCCACCTGACTGGGTTGCCCCAGACCTTTGGTCTGATCCAGTTTGGTTCCTCTTACATCCTTAACGTACGACACAAGACATGCATATGTATAATAATAACAATAATAATAATAATAATAATAATAATTTATACCCCGCCCATCTGGGCGGCTCCCAACTGAATATTAAAAACATGATACAGCATTAAACATTAAAAACTTCCCTAAACAGGGCTGCCTTCAACAGAGGAACACATAAGAGATAAATCCCTCCAAAACAACCCCAGCCTCTAACCGGTGCAGAACAAATTGTATATAAAGCGGGTGGTCGAAAGACGACGAGACCCTCTTTTGTTTAGTTCTGCCTCAAAGGGCGCAAGAATTTTCCAGACCGCAGAGATTTTGTGGTAGGTTGTTTTTTTTTGGTTTGTTTCTTTGCCACCTTGCAACTTTCATGTGGTTTTGAACAGGATATGAAGATACATTTTCACAAATATTCAACATGCTCAAGCTTTCAGCTCAGATGCCGCTCTCTCGCCTCAGTGGAAAAAGGGTGTCGCTTCCTGTCCTGATGTTAATGAGATAGATGGCTTGTTTCCTCTCAGCTCATACAAGCGGAGGGGAGGGAAGGAGGGAGGGAGAGAGGGGCTGACCACAGGATGAAGTATACACCGATAACTTTTTATTTTCAGAATCCGCCTACGTTCTGCGTCTGAGCGGTCAGCTCATGCAAACAACACAGTTCTGAGTTTGCTTCTCCTAAAACCCAGAAGACCCCTTGCTATATACTTTGCTTAACACCTTCTCCTCTTGGAAGTGCAGACTTCCAAGAAAGCAACATTCAGGATGGCCAGAGAACCACATACGTAGCTCTCAAGTTCGGGGAAGTATCCAGACCTTTTTCAATTACAAGGTTTAAGACGAATCAATCCACTCACCTGGGCTGAGGAGTCTATAAGTTTGGGGAGAGTCAACTTCTTTCCTTCCTCTGATTTCAAGAAATCCAGCAAGCACCCTGAAAAGGAGGAGAAATCAAGATAATAATAATAATAATAATAATAATAATAATAATAATAATTTATTATTTGTACCCAGCCCATCTGGCCGGGTCTCTCCAGCCACTCTGGGAGGCCTCCAACAGATATTAAAATACATAAAAATATCACAGGTTAAAAACTTCCCTAAACAGGGCTGCCTTCAGGTATTTTCTGAATGTCAGATAGTTATTTATCTCTTTGACCTCTGATGGGAGGGCGTTCCACAGGGCGGGCGCCACTACCGAAAAGGCCCTCTACCTGGTTCCCTGTAGCTTTGCTTCTCGCAGTGAGGGAACCGCCAGAAGGCCCTCGGCGCTGGATCTCAGTGTCCGGGCTGAACGATGGGGGTGGAGACGCTCCTTCAGGTATACAGGACCGAGGTCGTTTAGGGCTTTAAAGGTCAGCACCAACACTTTGAATTGTGCTCGGAAACGTACTGGCAGCCAATGTAGTTCTCTCAGGACCGGTGTTATGTGGCGGCCACTCCCAGTCACCAGTCTAGCTGCCGCATTCTGGATTAATTGCAAGATTACTCACTTCCCAAGGACCTTTCAATGTGCAATGGTATTGGATAAAGTCTCCCATGTTTTTAATGTCAAATCCTTTTCTAAGAGAGTAATAGAGAGAAATATTCCCAATGTACGTTAGGGTGATAAAGCAAGCAACAAATTCTAGTTTGAGGAACTTAACAGATTTTTTTCCCATGCATTGTTGTTGTTGTTGTTGTTAGTATACTGTCCTATACCTGTAGATCTCAGGGCAGTTTACAACATAACATTACAACATAAAAAACACAAAATATAAAATGGAGATGAATGAAATAGATTATTTATCCTACTGAAATACCCACAAAGGACATCTGAAAGATATTTGGTCTACTTATTAGCTAACCTGAATAAAATCATAAGAGAAACAGTCTTCCCTATTTTGCTGCAAAAACCTTTAAATTAATTGCATCTTGGTTTGTCCCTGTCCTTAGATCAGAGTTTTCCAAACTGTGTGTCGCAATACGTTAGTGTGTCTGTAATGTCAAAACAAAACAAAATAAAATAAAAAAATTCCTTCCAGTAGCACCTTAGAGACCAACTAAGTTTGTTCTTGGTATGAGCTTTCGTGTGCATGCACACTTCTTCAGATACACTGAAACAGAAGTCACCAGACCCTTATATATAGTGAGGGGGTGGGGAGGGGTATTACTCAGAGGGGTGGTGGAAATGGGTGATAGGCTGATAGCTGTGGTAAACCTGTTGACGACTGTTAATGGCTGCAATTAGTCTTACAGGAAAAAGCAAGGGGTGAGAAGGTTAAAAAAGCTTTGTCATGTATAATGACAATGTCTGTAATGTGTCAGTGTGTCATGTAAATGCTTCCTGTGCTCCTCCCGCGGCTAGAAAGGGGTTAGTTTATACTGTGGTTTGCTAGTACAGTGGTACCTCGGAAGTCGAATGGAATCGGTTCTGGAAATCTGTTCAACTTCCAAAATGTTCGGAAACCAAAGCACGGCTTCCAATTGGCTGCAGGAAGCTCCTGCAGCCAATTGTAAGCCCCGTCAGCCTGTTGGACGTTCGGGTTCCAAAGAACGTTTGCAAACCGAAACACTCACTTCCAGATTTATAATAATAATAATAATAATAATAATAATAATAATAATAATAATAATTTATTATTTATACCCCGCCCATCTGGCCGAGTTTCCCCAGCCACTCTGGGCGGCTTCCAATCAAATATTAAAATGATACAGCATTAAATATTAAAAACTTCCCTAAACAGGGCTGCCTTCAGGTGTCTTTTAAAAATAGGATAGCTGCTTATTTCCTTGACATCTGCTGGAAGGGCATTCCACAGGGCGGGCGCCACTACCGAGAAGGCCCTCTGCCTGGTTCCCTGTAACCAGGGCCCTCTGTCTGGTTCCCTGTAACCAGGTTCCCATAAACCCTGTAAGGTTTATGCCTTTCAGGAGCCAAAACGTCCGAATACCAAGGCGTTCGCCAACCAAGGTATGACTGTACAATGGAATTACTGTGTCATGAAATGATGAGCATCTAAAAAGTGTGTAAGCAACATGAAAAGTTTGGAAGGCTCTGCCTTAGATTGTATATAAGTACAATGCATTTTAAACTTGGCATATGTTCAAAATGGTATGATTTGGGTGTTTTAATTTTCCTATGTTGGCAAGAAGGTAGTGACTGAAATCAATGAGACCTAGATTCTGCATTCCAGTGCGGATCAATACAATTGGCTGAGATCCCGAGGGAGCCTCAAGAAGAGTCGGTTACCGTTGGCCATGTATTCCGTGACGATGTAAATCGGCTGCTGGGTGACCACGGCGTGCAGACGGACCAGCTTGCTATGTTGAAGCCTCTTCATCAAGTTGGCTTCGGCCAAGAAGGCATCTGGGGCCATGCTGCCTTCTTTCAGGGTCTTCACTGCCACCTTCACATTATTCTTGTAATAACCTACAGAAGGAAAAAATGGGGCGAATGAAGGACAGAAGGCCCTGCCACCTTTTGGAAGCTCAGATCCTTCCAGCTGAACTCTAATACCCATATCCATTTTTATACCTTTCCCAGATATGACAATAATAAAATTTATTATTTATACCTCACAGAGGGTTTCCCCAGCCACTCTGGGCGGCTCCAACAGAATAAAAAAGCGACAAAATATTAAACATTAAAAACTTCCCTGATCGCCGAAGAATTGATGCTTTTGAATAATAATAATAATAATAATAATAATAATAATAATAATAATAATATATTATTTGTACCCCGCCCATCTGGCTGGGTCTCCCCAGCCACTCTGGGCGGCTTCCAGCAGACATTAAAATACATTAACACATCACAGATTTAAAACTTCCCTAAACAGGGCTGCCTTCAGGTATTTTCTAAATGTCATGTAGTTGTTGATCCCTTTAACCCCTGGTGGGTTATGGTGCTGGAGGAGACTCTTGAGAGTCCCATGGACTGCAAGAAGATCAAGCCTATCAATTCTGAAGGAAATCAGCCCTGAGTGCTCACTGGAAGGACAGATCCTGGAGCTGAGGCTCCAATACTTTGGCCACCTCATGAGAAGAGAAGACTCGCTGGAAAAGACCCTGATGTTGGGAAAGATTGAGGGCACAAGGAGAAGGGGACGACAGAGGACGAGATGGTTGGACAGTGTTCTTGAAGCTACCAACATGAGTCTGACCAAACTGCGGGTGGCAGTGGAAGACAGGAGTGCCTGGCGTGCTCTGGTCCATGGGGTCACAAAGAGTCGGACACGACTGAATGACTAAACAACAACAACAAAAAGTTGTGTAGTTCTTTATCTCCTTGACATCTGCTGGGAGGATAGGTGTTACCACTGAGAAGGCTCTCTGCCTGGTTCCCTGTAACCTCACTTCTTGCAGGGAGGGTACCGCCAGAAGGCCCTCGGTGCTGGACTGAACGATGGGGGTGGAGACGCTTCTTCAGGTATACTGGGCCGAGGCTCTTTCGGGCTTTCTTTTTTATTATTATTATTAATGTTTATTAGGTTTTACAATTTTATAAGTACATAACATCTTGGTTAAATTTTCACTGCTTCCCCCCTCTCACCGTAGGACCACATTCATTGTACATTTAACCTTATTATTTCATAACATTGCTTAGGCCTAACCCTACTCCTGGTTTAGGCATTTCTAATTTTCCCAAATACATCTTTCTATTGACTTCCCCGACTCCCCGCTGTTGAATTCATCATTAATCTTGTTTATCAGGTTGCTAGTTCCTCTTTTTAAACATCCTCCTTTGTTTTAACTTGATTTAATATTCATGCTTTAGTGATATCCTCCTTTAATTTCCCTTACTTAATACTAATTTCCTCCCTAGGCCTTTAGGTACCTTTACATTTTCCCTAAATCCGTCTCTTTGTTTCCCCCTCCCTCCCTTAGTTCCAGAGTTTCTAGCTGTGATATTTTCCTTAACTTAATCATTGCCAAGTTCATATTCCTTATTTTCATTTAAACCGGTAGCTATATCCTTAATCCATGTCTTCAAAACCAGGAAAATCAACAATATTAACTAAACATAACATTGTTTACCCCACACCCTTCTTTCGGGCTTTCAAGGTCAGTACCAACACTTTGAATTGTGCTCGGAAATGTACTGTGAGCCAATGCAGGTCTTTCAAGACCGGTGTTATATGAGTCTCGGCTTACCCATCCAAACCTCTCCAAACTGGCCTGCTCCCAGCTTCTTGACAAGCTTCAGCGTTTCCCGAGGGATCTCCCATTCATCGGTGGTCCACGGCCTTTGTGGAACCAGAGAGATGCACGGCTGCCGTAGCTGCTGACACAAGCCATCTTCGTAAGCTGTGCAGGGGCACCGGAAGCAGAAGGAAAAGGTCTGAGATCAGGTTAGGGCAGAACATGGTCGTAGTAATCCTTCTCCTCCTCCTACGTAGTTTATTTCAGTTTTATTTTTTTACAACAGGTATTGAGTACAAACTCCCCACTTCCCTCCCTGTCCTCCCATCTCCAGATATTACATTGTTGTGTCCCGTTTTCCTCGCTTAGAACACCTGCTATTTTCGGGTGGGATTCAATGAGATCCCTCTAAATTTAGGTAGCACAGGGAAAGATGGTTTGCTGCTCCGGCACAACAAACTTGCTTCCTCAAAACATTGGACTTTTTGGGATAAGGAACTTTAATGGAGAAAATGGCATCAGTGGACAGTGTGCAATGATTCTTGAGATGAGGCAACGTCCCCTTAACCCCCCCAGTAAAGCAAATCAGGAAGGATGCTCAATAGAGAGTGTTGTCTGGAAATGGCCTTAGTTCAAAATGCTTGTCCACAGTTCAATTTTGATAGAAAGTGAGAAAAAGAAAAAGTAGAGAGAGGAAGGAAGAGAAAGGTGAAAGATGAGGGGGGGAGGGAGGGAACATAAGGGGGGAAAATGAAAAGACAAATAGGGAATATGATATAGTCTTATTACTCTGCATAAAGGTAAAGGGGCCCCTGACCATTAGGTCCAGTCGTGTCCGACTCTGGGGTTGCGGTGCTCATCTCGCATTATTGGCCGAGGGAGCCGGCGTACAGCTTCCAGGTCATGTGGCCAGCATGACAAAGCCGCTTCTGGCGAACCAGAGCAGCACACTGAAATGCCGTTTACCTTCCCGCTGGAGTGGTACCTATTTATCTACTTGCACATGACATGCTTTTGAACTGCTAGGTTGGCAGGAGCTGGGACCGAGCAATGGGAGCTCACCCCGTCAAGGGGATTCGAACCGCCGACCTTCTAATCAGCAAGCCCTAGGCTCTGTGGTTTAACCCACAGCACCACCCGCGTCCCCTATTACTCTGCATATAGTATACCAAATTGTTTGAAATTTGTCCTCCTTTTTGTGGTCGAATCTTCAGTTCTCCACATTCCTGCAGCACTTTGCAAATCTTTTTTTAAAAAAACCTTTATGAAAATTCACCAGCACCCTAGTTCAGTTTTCTCCTAATAAAGACATGCTTGCATGCAGTTTTGACCAATGTATGCATTTCCCCATCTTTGCGTGCTGTTTTCATGAATATATTCATTTTTCAAAGGCACACTTGGTTAGAGAACTGCATTTCAAAATTTGGATATGTGTGAATTTCAAAGGATGGGTGTGTTTCGGCTCTCACATTGATTCCGAAACTGTGAATTAGGTACACTTGACTTTATCTGAGAACCAAATCAAATTCCTCTCCCATCCCAACTTAAGGGTAACTTACAAGAATAATGTTTGACAAGGTCCTGCAACGTAGGGAATGTGGTCCTTGGGCAGATGTAATATCCCCCATGGTCCAGAGCGCGGATTTTATAATGTTTGATGACGTCCCCTTGAGATGTGTAGTCCCTGATGGAAAGGGAAAAGGCACCTGGAAAAGGAGACACAAAAATAGGTATTATCTGTTGTTGCAGGAATTTCAAAAGTCTGTACTTTAGCTATGTGGTTTGTGAAAAAGTACTGTGTTTTGTTTGGCTTGCATCTTCCAGACCCAGCTGAGTTCTAGTATTCTTATTCATTTTGGACTCACAGCTGTCCATGGAGGCGCAGGTTAACTCTGTTTCCAGGGTGGCTATCTACCAGCTCCATTGCAGGCTGAGACCCTATCTGCCCGCAGACTGTCTTGCCAGAGTGCTGCATGCTCTAGTTATCTCCCGCTTGGACTACTGCAATGCGCTCTACGTGGGGCTACCTTTGAAGGTGACCCGGAAACTGCAATTAATCCAGAATGCGGCAGCTAGACTGGTGACTGAGAGTGGCCGCCGGGACCACATAACACCGGTCCTGAGAGATCTACTTTGGCTCCCAGTACGTTTCCGAGCACAATTCAAAGTGTTTTTTTTTTTTTTTTTTAAATAATTTTTATTAATTTTGCAATTTTATAAACATACAGTAATACATTTTGGTCAGGCTTCATCCCTCCCCACCTCTCACCATGGGGAGTTATTTAATCTTACCCTCCCTCTCACAGAGGTAAACCCATTCATTATTTCCCCTGACCTCAAACAAATCATTATCTAGCTTTGGCCTAACCCTTTTCCCGGGTAGACCATTCTTAGGAACATAACATAATCATAGTGACTTCCTCCGCACCTCCCTAGTGGCTGCATTAAACAATATATTTCTTCAATTCAGGTACATGGATATAATAGTCATATCTTAAACTTAGTTACAAAACACAGTTCTAACTTATATAAAACATCAGTTCTTATTTCACAACTTCTTTTAATTTTCACCTCAGCGTCTTCCTCCCATATCATCTATAAGTTTCCTTCTGACTCCCCTTAATCTTCAGGCTGCTAACTTCGAGAGGCTTTAACATAATCCAAACTCTTAGCCATGTCCGACATAAATGCTCAAAAACCAAATATATAATCAATCCCAGGTAACCCACCCGCACCATTCAGCCCTGTCCTCGCCTTTCCCCAGTCCATGTCCAAGTGCTTGCTTGCACTTGGACTTTACCTTCTCTTGGACTTCTCGGTTGCTTCTGTCCCCAATTTTTAGTTAAGGTCTTTTTCTTCTTTAAAATCCTCTGGCGTCGCAGAAAATAGTCCTTTGTAGATGTCACTTTTTTAATCCTCTTCTTCAGTCCAGATTTCTTGCGCCGAGAAAGGTTCTTCCTGTGGCGAGGCTTGCCCATGGCCTTGGGGGGAATTTCACCCCCTTCCTTCCTTTGTGCAGCTGGCATGACATCAGTGTTGTTTACAGCACCTCTCAGTCTTTCAGTCTCTGCTTGGAACTCCAATCTTAGTTCCCAGATTTTTTCAAGGACTCTCTTCCAGCCTCCTTGTTCAAAATCATCCTCCATTTTCAAAGACAAGGCTATACAGTGCTCCAAGCCGAACCAAAGCCAAGTTCAAAATCCAAATTTCCACAGTAGATTCCAACAGGTCCGATTCAAATCCTCTAGCTGTCAAAAGTGTTAGTTAGTAGCCCCCCCGATCAGGGGTGTCCGAAGGATCGAATCTCTGTTACAAAGTCAAATTCCGTTACATTGCAGCCGCATCGGTAATAAAGTTCCTGATTTAGTGCCACAGTAGCAAGGGACGGACCTCCGTAAATTGCATCCCCGTACTACACCAAATTAGTCCAAATTCTTCAGTACTCTCTTAGTACTCACGTTTAAATCATCCAATCTGTTCATTTTCGGAGGAATCAGCGCGCTCAAATGGGAAGGGCTCGCAGCTTCAACCCGACGGGCAATGGCGGTCCGAGGGGCTCCGTTACCCCGCGTCTCACACGGCAGCCTCTACTGTGGCCGCCGCGGGAGTTGGGGCGGCGTTGAGAGCCGCTGCCGGACCTAAGGTTCCGGGATCAAAACTCCCGGGAGTTTCGGGGGCTGCGTCGCTGTCGCAGGCACCCCTTTGAGCCGGTCGGGTCGGGGAATGTCAGCAGCGACATGTCCCCCGACCTTCCCCTCCGGCGCGCCGACCGGAAGCCCACAATTCAAAGTGTTGGTGCTGACCTTTAAAGCCCTAAATGGCCTCGGTTCTGTATACCTGAAGGAGCGTCTCTACCCCCACCGTTCAGCCCGGACACTGAGATCCAGCGCTGAGGGCCTTCTGGCGGTTCCCTCACTGCGAGAAACAAAGCTTACAGGGAACCAGACAGAGGGCCTTCTCGGTAGTGGCACCCGCCCTGTGGAATGCCCTCCCATCAGAAGTCAAAGCGATAAACAACTACATGACATTTAGAAAATACTTGAAGGGAAGTTTTTAATCTGTGATATTTTAATGTATTTTGATATTTGTTGGAAGCCGCCCAGAGTGGCTGGGGAGACCCGGCCAGATGGGCGGGGTACAAATAAAAAAATATTATTATTATTATATTACTTATTCTCCGTATAACATAAGAGCCTGGAGTCAGCCCTTATTAGCTCCAGCCCTTATTAGCTCCACCTTAGAGCAGATGTATGCCATGAGGTGCCACAGAAAGGCACTGGACATAGTGAAAGATCCATCGCATCCTGGTCACCGTCTCTTTGAACTTTTGCCATCGGGATGGAGATACAGGACGATGACAACAAGAACAAGCTGTCTTAGAAACAGCTTCTTTTCCAGAGCGATCACGGCCTTGAATGGGAAGCCTGGACTTTGAAGTCATCTAATCTTACCTGTCATGTTTTATCATTGTTTTAATCAGTGTGTATGGTTTTAATCAGTGTTTTTGTCGTTGTTTTGTCTTTGCATGGAGTGCCCTATCTGGGTGGATGGAGCAGCCAAGTAATTTCGTTGTTCCCGAAGGGGACAATGACAATAAATATATATTCTATTCTATCAGAGATATTATGACTTTATATCCCAGTTTCTGGGGGTTGTAAGTAGGAGGGTGATACTGGTCTCAGGCTCTGCTTATGGGCTTCCCAGAGGCAACCGATTGGCCACTTTGAGAAAGAAGGTGCTGGGCTTAGGGATGTAAGAAGGAATCATTGCCCCCCCCTGTTTTTTTGGGGGGGATTAGTAAAAGGGCACATGCAAGAGATGCAGAAACTGAACAGCGGGAGTACTTTTCCATCGTCATTCTGCAAAACACATCCCCAGATTCTTACCTGGATTAGTTTCACTTTCCCTGATGAGAAACGACCCCATCACATTGCCAGGTGCCAGCAAGAGGCGTTCGGTTTCTTTTCTGCTCAGTCCTTTAAAAAACCACCTGAGAAAGGTTGATTTATTATCATTATTAAACAACAGCAAGAGCAGAAATCACCACTCAACTCATTTTTTATTTACCGGTATTTCGGCTTTAAGCCCACAGACATAACAACCAAAAAAACAGAAACAGCACAGTCTGGTTTACAATTGCTAACAGTAAAATAGATTAAAAGGGATACTCAATTGAATAAAATATGATAAAAATTAAATTAAAATTTCAAGCTGTATATAACTTCGAATGGAAGTTAACTTAAATTATATATATAACTTCGTTATATATATATATAACTTCGAATGGAAGTTAACTTAAATTAAAATTTCAAGCTGTATATAAATTTCAAGCTGTATATATCCATTGCGTTTCTTAAGTGTCAGAACTGATGTCAGAAATTTTGCCATATGTAGGGTTATAATCGGGTCTGAATCTTGCAACAGAAGAGCAAGGTAAGACTCTTCCAAATACCCCGGGAATTTTTGAGTTAATGGAAGTAATAGAGTCTTTCGGGCGGCAGAATACAAGGGGCAGACAAACACTATGTGATGAAGGGATTCAATCGAACGGTTATCACAGGCACATAAGACCGAAACTTGGCCCCTAGAAAATCTATGGAAAAGGACGTTTGAGGGGAAGACATTAAACTGTGCTTTAATAAAAGCGAAATGCTGACTAGCAATGGAAAGAGTTGATAGATAGGCTGGTACTTGAAGTGGGGGTACGCCGAAGAATTGATGCTTTTAAATTATGGTGCTGGAGGAGACTCCCATGGACTGCAAGAAGATCAAACCTATCCATTCTTAAAGAAATCAGCCCTGAGTGCTCACTAGAAGGACAGATCCTGAGGTTAAGGCTCCAGTACTTTGGCCACCTCATGAAAAGAGAAGACTCCCTGGAAAAGACCCTGATGTTGGGAAAGGTTGAGGGCACAAGGAGAAGGGGACGACAGAGGACGAGATGGTTGGACAGTGTTCTCGAAGTTACCAATATGAGTTTGGCCAAACTGTGGGAGGCAGTGGAAGACAGGAGTGCCTGGCGTGCTCTGGTCCATGGGGTCACGAAGAGTCGGACACGACTGAACGACTGAACAACAACACAATGCCCAGGGATCTCGGTGAGCGTGTCTCCCCGCCCAGCATAACATTGCGTTGCAGAAATCACCACTAAGAACTGAAGGTCCAGGGAAACGCTTAGACAATGACGGATGCTTCCATTCCAGCGGTTACTTTGGAAGAAACCTCACTAGCTCACTCTTTTTTTCAAGGCACACCATTGCCAAAATGTTTTATTTGTGTGTATTCTTATGTCATATTTCCCCAGCCACGGACTTATCTACCAGTCCAGTGTGTGGTGTAATGGTTAAAGGGTCAAACTCAGACCTGGGGAAATCACCCCACGCAGCCATGAAGCTCACGGGCGGAGGGGGCCAGTCCCTGCCTCTCAGCCTAACCTACCTCACAGGGTTGTTGTGAGGAGTAAATGAGGGGGGCGAGAGCCATGTATCTTGAGAAAAAGGTGGGCTATAAATGCAATTAAAAAAAAGAAGAAATAGCATGGCGCTGTGGTCTAAACCAGTGTTTCCCAACCTCCTCGGGGCAACGGCACACCTGTCCCACGAAAAAAATCTCGCGGCACACCACCACCACATGCACCCCGACCCCCCCGCCCCGGGGGGCGGGGTGTCCGCGCGCCCAGGCAGGAGGGAGGGGAAGGACCCAGGCGGGCGAAAACGGAGCGGGAGATCGGCGGGCCAGGCGCCCGCCCCCCTCCCGCGCCCAGCTCCCCGGCAGCACCTCCACCCGGCCCCGAGCGAGCCCGGTGGCACCGGCACCTCCCGCCCGTCCCCGACCGCGACCGGGGCGGCAGAGGCAGCGGGCGAAGCGCCCGGCAGCCCCGGCGAAGGCGGTGGTCGGCGAGCGGGAAGCGGAGCCGAGGCGACGCCAGCCGCCCGGACCACCCCGGAAGCGGAAGCGGCCCAGGGCGGCACAGCAGCCAGTGTCTTCCCGCGGCACAGGAGCCGGTGTCTTGCGGCACACTCCTGTGCCGCGGCACACCGGTTGGGAAACGCTGGTCTAAACCACTGAGCCTAGGGCTTGCCGATTGGAAGGTCGGTGGTTTGAATCCCCGTGACGGGGTGAGCTCCCGTTGCTCGGTCCCAGCTCTTGCCAACCTAGCAGTTCGAAAGTACGTCAAAGCGCAAGTAGATAATAATAATAATAATAATAATAATAATAATAATAATTTTTTATTTGTATCCCGCCTATCTGGCTGGGTCTCCCCAGCCACTCTGGGCGGCTTCCAACAGACACAAAACACATTAAAATCACAGGTTAAAAGCTTCCCTAAATAGGGCTGCCTTGAGGTATCTTCTGATAAAGAGGTACCACTCCAGCGGGAAGGTAAATGCTGTTTCCATGCGCTGCTCTGGTTCCTCCAGAAGTGGCTTAGTCATGCTGGCCACATGACCCAGAAAAACTGTCTACGGACAAAAGTCAGCTCCCTCGGCCAGTAAAGCGAGATGAGCGCCACAATCCCAGAGTCGTTCGCGACTGGACTTAACTGTCAGGGGTCCTTTACCTTTACCTTTTTATGATTTGACAGATTATTACTATTTAATTTCTTATTTAATTTATATCCCACTTTTCCTCCCGAAGGAGACCAAGGCAACAGAGGCATCTTCCTGCAGCTGATCATTTAATTTCCCCTTGCACTTTTTTTCTTAAGCCCCTTCAACTTCTGAGCTTTTGTCCCTTTAGTTAGAGACTTCCTGTTCCTATGACATTCCTGAATCAGCCCTTAATGATTCAGTTCCTGTTCAGGGGTGGGAGATCAGCGGTAGGGTTTTAATTCCTAGTTACCTTTTTTTTTGCAGGCAGAGCAATTGATCACAAATTTTAGCTCAATTGGTAGAACATGAGATTTTAACGCCGATGGTACCATAAGACTCAACTTTTTTTTTTTTTAATGGGAAAGACTGGGAGTCAGAAGACAACAGAGGTGCATAAAGACTGAGTTAGGCTGTGGACACACCATCCATCTAAAGCACATGGCTTCCCCAAAGAATCATGGGAACTGTAGTTTACATATCACTGAACTTCAATTCCCAGCACCCAAAACAAACTACATTTCTTAGGATTCTTGGGGGGTTGTGTGCTTTAAGTGTACTGTGTTTATGCATCCTTAGAGGACTAACTTGCATAGGGAGGCAGATAATATGTAGAGGAACAAGGAATTGGAACCCAAATCGGGCCACAATTATTATTATTTTTTAAAAACCAAAGCAAAACCCTGGCCTTGATGATTGCAAACCTTTCACCGCAGATCCACACAAGCCAGAAACGTGTCCCACAATATCAGCTGGGGTCCCCCACAAACTGGTAATTTTAGATGACAGATTTTGTGCCCCCAAACCCAATGAGGCCTCCTTACTTTTCTTCTTCCAGGCTGTTTACACGGGCCACAAAATTGCTGGGTATGTAGCCTTTGTGCCCCGTGGTAAGAGATTTTGCTAGCCACCAGTCCCCGTCGCTGTGAAAATAAAGCACCGTATTAATAAAGAATGCACATTGAAAGAAGCAATGATTTTACTGGGGATGGACTCATCTCTTTTGATTTCTCTCTGGTTCTCTCTTTTTCAAGTCGTCAGTTGAGTCCTCCACATTTCCACATCAGTTAAAACAGCAGCAGCAGCAGCAACAACAACACAGTGAGCCTTCACAAGCAATTTTTCCTAATGTCATTTTTATGAATAAATGCACTTTTTTGTCAACACACCAGAAAGAAGACTAGAGACAAACGGTATTATTACAAATTTGGCGGATCAATCTGGATGATGCCTTGAGAGCCTCCCAGTTTTGGGGATCCTGTGTGTGGGTAAAATGTATAAGAGAAAGCTTGTCAAACTAGTCTCTTTTTCTAGGTGATGGTTTTGGCTGACTAGGTGAGCACTTATGGGTGCTTAACTACCAGTAGTTTCTATGGGGAGCTGATGTCAGGTACCAGGTCTGTTGGCAGACCAGCTCTGCATTACAAAGATGTCTGCAGTCATGAAGAAGAAGAAGAAGAGTTTGGATTTGATATCCCGCTTTATCACTACCCGAAGGAGTCTCACAGCGGCTGACATTCTCCTTTCCCTTCCTCCCCCACAACAAACACTCTGTGAGGTGAGTGGGGCTGAGAGACTTCAAAGAAGTGTGACTAGCCCAAGGTCACCCAGCAGCTGCATGTGGAGGAGCGGGGAAGCGAACCCGGTACACCAGATTACGAGTCCACCGCTCTTAACCACTACACCACACTGGCTCCATGAAGGCTGGCAACATCAACCCCTCTGTGTGGGATTCCCTTGCAGATGACTACAGAGGTGCTTCACAACATTGAAAATGGGAACACAAAATATGTAATAAAATGAAAACAAAAAACCCCAATAACCCCCTCTCCCACAAACACATTTAAAAAGGATGTTAATCGGCCCAAGCTTTGGTGACAGGGAAACATTTTTGTCTGGTGCCTAAATATATGTAGTGAAGGCACCAGGTGAGTCTCCCTGGGGAGAGCATTCCACAAATGGGGAGCCAGTGCAGAAAAGGCCCCGTTCTTGTGTTGCCACTCTCCAGACCTCTCAGGGAAGAGGCACACGAAAGAGGGCCTCAGAAGATGATCTCAGAGTCTGGGTAGGTTCATATGGAAAGAGGCAGTTCTTGAGATATTGTGGTCCTGAGCTGTTGCTCTCTCTATATATATGCATGTATGTAAAAGGAAAAAAAGTTAAAGGACTCCTGGACAGTTAAGTCCAGTCAAAGGTGACTATGGGGTGTGGTGCTCATCTCACTTCAGGCTGAGGGGTCCAGTGTTTATCCACAGACAGCTTTCCGGGTCATGTGGCCAGCAGGAATAAACCGCTTCTGGTGCAACGGGACACCGTGATGGAAACCAGAGCGCATGGAAATGCCGTTTACTTTCCCGCCACAGTGGTACCTATTTATCTACTTGCACTGGTGTGCTTTGGAACTGCTAGGTTGGCAGGAGCTGGGACAGAGCAACGGGAACTCGCCACCATCAAGCAGATTCAAACTGCCGACCTTCCAATCGGCAAGCCCAAGAGGGTCAGTGGTTTGGACCACAGTGCCACCGGCATCCTGTATGTATGTATGTATGGATGGATGGATGGATGGATATGAATTTGGATTGTAAAACTGTATCACAACAGGCAAATGGGCCCAGATTTTTTTTACATGAGGATGCTCTATATTTCAGGTTGATTTTTATACATTTATAGCAAAAGGCATACAGGAGCCGATTGAAACTTGCAAAAGATCACTCACCTGCAAAGGACTTCAAACTTCTCTCCTACAGTCAATGGCAGATCGCGGTCACTCAGCGTAGTGAAACCGTACTGTGCTATTACAAAGTGCTTATCTGTATTGGGGGGGGGGGAAGCAAAAGTATTAAGTGAGCCTAAGACCTAGAAGCTAGAAGTATCAACTACATGGAATAGGGGGCAGGCGAGGGTCAACCATCCCCACTCCTTGTTCAGCAAAGGTAGAGAAGAGCCTGGATTTAGGTTTAATGCAGCTTCTGTACCTTTAGTTAATACCTTCCTGTTCACTTATATGGTTACAGCATTCCTGAACCAGCCCTTATTTAGCCTGTTACTGTTCCAATGGTGGACGACTCACAGCCAGAGCAATTTATTATGGTGATTATGATTACAAGATTAAATTAATATACACTGAATTATTGATTTTAGGGTTTTAGGCTTTTCAGGACTGAGACTAGCCGCCGACCTTGAGATAGAAAACCCAGGCATTGCTGTAAAAAAACAGCCATATTGCAACCTCATAGAGAGGAAATATACAATCATAGAATTGAAGGGACCCCAAGGGTCATCTAGTCCAACCCCCTGCAATGCAGGAATCGTGACTAACGAACCCCCGACAGATGGGCATCCAACCTCTGTTGAAAAACCTCCAACCAATAAAGGAGAGTCTAATACCAGCAGCAGCTGTAAGGAAGTCGGAATATTGTTAATAATAATAATAATAATAATAATAATAATAATAATTTATTTATACCCTGCCTATCTGGTTGGGTTTCCCCAGCCACTCTGGGTGGCTTACAGCACATAAGAAATTGTAAAACATTAGACATCAATGGCGCACAGATAAAGTCAGCAAAATTTAAAAACAAGTATTAAATTATGTAAATGGGCAGGCTTGTTGAAATATTTTGTAGGTTGGTAGTGAAAGAGTAGCTCTCTCAGATATTTGAGGCCTGTCAACAACAACAACAACAACAACAACAACAACAACAACAACAATTTAACCCCTCCCATCTGGCTGGGTTGCCCCAGTGAGACAAAATATAAAAACGCAGGGAGGTGGTTTTTTTACATCACACATTAAAAACTTCCCTATACAGGGCTGCCTTCAGACAGCTGTTTATCTCCTTGACATCTTAAACACTAATGTGAGCAGCTTGAATACACTCAGGCAGGTCTTTCACCATCCTGCGAAAGGGAGGCGACCTTTCATGGCGCGAGCCAGAGACCTTCTAAATATAGCCAAGGGTGAGACAGATAGTTTTAAATCTCACTCGGCCTGACCTTTGCGAAGAAAGCAACTCGCAAGCTTCCCCCTTTGCAAGGTCACGTGGGAGACTCAGGAACAATGCATGGTTTTGTGAGGGCCGAGTCCAGCGCATACCCCAGCTTGGATTTATCGGTGGAGTCGTGCCAAGAAAAGGCCAGGAGCTCATTCTGCAAGCCAAGAGCTTCGGTTGGGGGGCGGCTGCTCTAAGTAAATACTTGCATGCTAGATTTCCACTAGTGCAGAATTGCATGTTTGCACACCAAGAGCTCTGGCCAGAAATTTCAATACTAGGAATAAATCCTACTTGTGAGTTATAGTCAAATAAAAGTATGTATTCTGTTAAGAATTACAGTCTTAGGCAGAGAATGTCAGTTCAAATAAGAAAAACAGTTTCAAGCTCACAATAATATGTGTACAGTGGTCCCTCGACTTACGAAATACTCGACATCCGAATTTTTCGATTTACGAATGAAAAAAGTGGCCACACGCCTACAAATTTTTCGACATCCAAATGGAAATTGTTGCCGGTTTTAGATGCGGTTTCCTCGACATACGAATTTTAGACGCGGTTTCCTTGACTTACGAATTTTTTCGAATATTTTTTCTCCCAATGCATTCCTATGGGAAATTGCTTTTTTTGACTTACAAACTTTTCGACCTACGAGTGTCCATTCGGAACGGATTAAATTCGTAAGTCGAGGGACCACTGTAGCTTCAAATGAAAAATACAACTTCAAATTCACAGTAGTATGAGTAAACAATAATTCGCTACAGTATAAGAACATAAGAAATTTCAAGTAACAATAAATGTATATCAGTTCGTATTCAAAAGTATTCAAAAGGATCGTTTTAAAACTCTATGTTTTTCAAATGTAGTGTCTAGAAATAATAAGTATTAACAATAATTACATGTTTTGAATCAAAGTAAAGTTATTAACTTAGAGCAGTGTTTCCCAACCTAATCTAGGCAACGGCACACTTGATTCATTAAAAAAATCTCGCGGCACACCGCTCCTCCCCCACCCGGCTGCGCCGGGTCTCCTGATCCAGAGTTACCTCTGGGATCAGCTGTAGCGCAGCGTCCTTTCTCCCGCCCATCAGCTGGGGCACCAGGTCGGGATTCTCCCGCGAGGCTTCTGTTGCTGCTGCTGCTGCAGCGGCCAAGGGAGCAGCGCCGCCCTGGCTTCCGCTTCGCCGCTGGGCTCCAGCAGCGCCGCCGCCACAGTCCTGTGCAGCCCTGGGCTGCAGGTCCCTTTTTCCGCGGCACATCAGCCGGTGTCTCGCGGCACACCAGTGTGCCGCGGCACACCGGTTGGGAAACGCTGACTTAGAGCACCATATAGTTACATAATACTTCCAAATGCACTCTACAAACTAACACGAACTCAGAAATTAGGTAAGGAACCAAATGTTACATAATACTGTAAAACTTAAATTTATAATTTATAATTTTAATGTAATTTGATGCATTGTTTGATATTACCAGCCGACGAAGACATCCTTATCAAGACAGGGCCCTGTCCTGGTTGCTTTTCCTGAATCGACTCTTCACTTTACTTATAAAACGATCCTTTTGAATACCTTTGAATACGAACTGATATACATGTATTGTTACTTGAAATTTCTTATGTTCTTATACTGTAACGAATTATTGTTTACTCATACTACTGTGAATTTGAAGTTGTATTTTTCATTTGAAGCTACACATATTATTGTGAACCTGAAACTGTTTTTCTTATTTGAACTGACATTCTCTGCCTAAGACTGTAATTCTTACCAGAATACATACTTTTATTTGACTATAACTCACAAGTAGTATTTATTCCTAGTATTGAAATTTGTGGCCAGAGCTCTTGGTGTGTATTTCCTTTCAGTATAACTAATAACAAGAACTCCAGTTTATTTAACGAATTGCATGTTTGCAGCTGGAAAAGAAATGCACAGCCCTATTTTGCAGGCTTAGGGAGAGCGCAACCCTGGAAATAAAGCAAACCTTCATTCCAACGGCTCGTCGCAATAGCTCCCTGGGGTTGAGAAAACAGCAAGAGAAAGCTTTGCAAAACGTCAAGGAAAAACCAAGGTTCATCTTCTTACCACTGTCAGAAGACCGGTTGGCAGGAGTGGTGAAGTTCTTTGCCTTGACCTTTGGAAAGTTACGGAAACCAAACATTACTTCACTGCAATCGTCCCCCCCTTGCCTCCCTCGCCCCCTCCTTTCTTTCCCCCAAGTTGGAATTCAAGTCAGCTTACGACATTAAAAAAAACCCAACTTTATAAAGTGCAAAGTAAGTGTAGCCATCTAGTTAAAAGAAATCATTAAAATGCATTGGGAACCAGAAAATAAAAATAGTTTGCCCTGGCTGCAACCCACTGGTCAGCATCATCTGCAGACCCTCCAAGTGTCCCTATTTTCCAGGGACAGTCCAATAATAATAATAATAATAATAATAATAATAATAATAATAATATATTTATACCCAGCTAATCTGGCTGGGTTTCCCCCGCCACTCTGGGCAACAAAACATCAAACATTAAAAACTTCCCTAAACAGGGCTGCCTTCAGATGTCTTCTAAAAGTCAGATAGTTATTTATTTCCTTGACATCTGATGGGAGGGCATTCCACAGGGCGGGTGCCACCACCGAGAAGGCCTTGTTCCCTGTCACCTCACTTCTTGCAGGGAGGGAACCACCAGAAGGCCCTCGGAGCTGGACCTCAGTATCTGGGCTGAACGATGGGGGTGGAGACGCTCCTTCAGGTACACTGGGATTTACAGAAGCTGTCCTGGTTCCTGGTTTGATCTGAGAATGTCACACATGTCCTTAGGAGATTCCCATTTCATTGGGGAAATGTTGGAGGGTATGGAGTTTGGTGACCCCTGAAGCCAAGGAAATAGGTAACTATACAACCTTTAGAAGACATCTGAAGGCAGCCCTGTGTAGGGAAGTTTTCTTTTTAATGTTTAATGTTTTATTATCTTTTTATGTATGTTGGAAGCTGCCCAGAGTGGCTGGGGCAACCCAATCAGATGGGCAGGGTCTTCTTCTTCTTACCTGTGTTAATGTATTTTAATGTTTGCTGGAAGCTGCCCAGAGTGGCTGGGGAGACCCAGCCAGATGGGCAGGGTACAAATAATAAATCATCATCTTCTTCTTCTTCTTCTTCTTCTTCTTCTTCTTCTTCTTGACAGTGGTGGCTAACCTTGACACTCCAGATGTTTTGGAACTACAACTCCCATCATCCCTAGCTAACAGGACCAGTGATGGGAGTTGTAGTCCCCCAAAACATCTGGAGTGCCAAGGTTAGCCATCACTGATCTAGGATGCCCCTATTTTCATCAGATAAGTGTTGGAGGGTATGCACTTGCATCTTAAATTTTCAAAGCCCTGATTGAAGTCTTAGGCTGCTGGAGGAAGGATAACAAAGAGGGAGCCAATCGAACGTCTCTTGGGAGAGAATTCTGCAATAAGGAATTCCACTCATCACCACCATTATTATTATTAATTATTTCATTTCTATGCTGCTTTATATTTAAGAAAAAGCCTCAAAGAATTTACAACCGTTTGCAATGCTCTTCCCAGGGAAGCTCACCTGGCACCTTAATAATAATAATAATAATAATAATAATAATAATAATAATACAAATCTGAAGAAAGCTTATACCCAAAACAAACTTAGTTGGTCTCTAAGGTGCTACTGGACATTTTTTAAAATTTTTATTTATTTATTTTGTCAATGTCAGACCAACATGGCTACCTACCTGAATCAATAATAATAATAATAATAATAATAATAATAATAATAATAAATACACTGTCCTTCATCAAAAGATCTCAGGGCAGTTCACAGAATAAGATACAGGATAAAACACAAGTAAACAAATTAAACCAATTACAGGTAGATAGCTGTGTTGGTCTGTCATAGTCAAAACAAAATTAAAAAATTCCTTCCAGTAGCACCTTAGAGACCAACTAAGTTTGTTCTTGGTATGAGCTTTCGTGTGCATGCACACTTCTTCAGATACACACGAAAGCTCATACCAAGAACAAACTTAGTTGGTCTCTATGGTGCTACTGAAATTAAACCAAAAAACCCTTTAGGCTAGGGTTGCCATATTTCAAAAAGTGAAAATCCGGACAGAAAAGTTTTGCCCAAAGTTGTTGAGCCTTCTTTTGCAAAATTGCAATGGAATTGGATGTTTTTGAGCTATTTCTGAGGAAGTTCGGCAAAAACGACGCTGCCGACATGGGCTGCCATACGTCTGGATATTCCTGGACAAATAGCTGATTTCTGCTCAGACATTGTTTGCGGCTGCAGTATTCCGGATATGTCCGGGAAATTCTGGACGTACGGCTACCCTACTCAGGCGAAAACATTCCTCTTTAACCAGGCCTTTGGCTGATTGGCATCCAATGCCCTTTTAAATGTGTTGTGGAAGGAGGGAACTATTGGGCTGTTTTTGTTTGTATTATGTATTCTCTGTTTTTTATATTGCAATTTTATGTTCTGCACCGCCCTGAGATCTACAGGTATAGGGTGGTATGCAAATTATTATTATTATTATTATTATCATCATCATCATCATTATTATTATTGCAACCTACAAGTAAGGCTACAATGTACAACCGCAAGTTGAAGACCCATTTGCAGTGTGCCCCACCCCTGCGGGCGAAGACAGGAGGAAAAAAGGTGGAATGAGCTTTCTGGGATTAAAAACTGGCCACGACTTTATCGATCACACATGCAGGTGGGGTTTGGCACTGGCATTGGGTGTGAATCAGGCTCCTGGGGAAGGCTAAGGCTTGGATAGGATCCTGCCTGGGATTACGGGCCAGACGGATGCCAGCAGTTATGCTGTGTAATATGTTTTTATGACTATCCTGAATAAATTATGTTTTTAATGTTGTACACACCGTCCTGGGACCTTTGGATAAAGGTTGGCATATGCAGTGGTACCTTGGTTCTCAAACGCCTTGGCACCCAGACAACTTGGAACCTAAACACTGCAAACCCGGAAGTAAGTGTTCTGGTTTGTGAACAGTTTTCGGAAGCCGAATGCGCTCTGTTTTGAGCGTTACGCTTCCGATTTGAGTGCCACACTTCCATTTTGAGTGTTACGCTGAAGGCAGCCCTGTTCAGGGAAGTTTTTAATCTGTGATGTGTTAATGTATTTTAATGTTTGCTGGAAGCCGTCCAGAGTGGCTGGGGAGACCCAGCCAGATGGGCGGGGTACAAATAATAAATTATTATTATTATTATTACTACGCTGAGGTCTGTCTGTTTTTGCTATTGATTTTGCATTTGTGTTTTTGCGGCTCTTTTTCTTTTGTTTTCGCGGCTGTGTGGAACCCAGTTCAGCCACCGATTGATTGATTGTGTGACTGCAGTACATTGATTATTGCTTTCATTTTATGGATCAATGGTCTCGTTAGATAGTAAAATTCATGTTAAATTGCTGTTTTAGGGGTTGTTTTTAAAAGTCTGGAACGGATTAATCCGTTTTGCATTTCTTTCTATGGGAAAGCGCGCCTTGGTTTTGGAACGCCTTGGTTTTGGAACAGACTTCCGGAACGGATTAAGTTTGAGAACCAAGCTGCCACTCTAAATGGAAATCATCATCATCCCTTGGAGGTAGAATGCCAGCCCTTTGGGGTACAGCACAGTCTTGGATTCGAATTCTTACCGGCGGTGGTGGAGGAGGGTTTTTCTTTCTCGGCGATGGCAGAGGCTTCTGCCTGTATATGGAATTGCGCCTCTCCTTCCGGCTGGTCTTCTTGCTACCACATGCTCCCATCCTGCACTGGAGGGAACACAAACAAGGTTGCTTCCGGGTGATCAGTTGGAAAAGGACGACTCCATGGAGGGCCGCTGTTTATGCTCAATGCCAGAATGAGTCCTGCTTTGCAGCAGGTTTGACTTAGATGACCCTAGCTTGAGAGCAGTACATGTGAAAAGGATCTAGGAGTCTTGGTAGACCATAAACTTGACATGAGTCAACAGTGTGATGCAGCAGCTAAAAAAGCCAATGCAATTCTGGGCTGCATCAATAGGAGTATAGCATCTAGACCAAGGGAAGTAATAGTACCACTGTATTCCGCTCTGGTCAGACCTCACCTGGAATACTGTGTCCAGTTCTGGGCACCACAGTTCAAGAAGGATACTGACAAGCTGGAATGTGTCCAGAGGAGGGCAACCAAAATGGTCAAAGGCCTGGAAACGATGCCTTATGAGGAACGGCTTAGGGAGTAGGGGATGTTTAGCCTGGAGAAGAGAAGGTTAAGGGATGATATGATAGCCATGTTCAAATATATAAAAGGATGTCATATAGAGGAGGGAGAAAGGTTGCTTTCTGCTGCTCCAGAGAAGCGGACACGGAGCAATGGATTCAAACTACAAGAAAGAAGATTCCACCTAAACATTAGGAAGAACTTCCTGACAGTAAGAGCTGTTCGACAGTGGAATTTGCTGCCAAGGAGTGTGGTGGAGTGGAGTCTCCTTCTTTGGAGGTCTTTAAGCAGAGGCTTGACAGCCACCTGCCAGGAATGCTTTGATGGTGTTTCCTGCTTGGCAGGGGGTTGGACTGGATGGCCCTTGTGGTCTCTTCCAACTCTATGATTCTATGACCCTTTGCGGTATCTTCCAACTCTACCACTCTATGTTTCTACATTCTGTCCCGCCTGCAATCCTGCCCCACTCCCCTAATCACATGCCATCCTATTATTATTGCATTAACAGCCGCTCAAATGCTCCTAGTCCAGAGATGGAAAGAAGGCAAAGTCCCCACCAGAGAAGAATGGCAAACCAAGCTGATGGGACTGTGCCGAAATGGCAAAGCTGACTGGAAAACTCAGGAACCAAGAGGACAAAAACTTTACAAAATAATAATAATAATAATAATAATAATAATAATAATTTTTATTTGTACCCCGCCCATCTGGCTGGGTCTCCCCAGCCACTCTGGGCAGCTTCCAACAGACAAAAAAATACATTAAAATATCACAGGTATTCCCTAAATAGTGCTGCCTTCAGGTATCTTCTGAATGTCAGATCCTTAACCTCTGTTCATCTCCTTAACCTCTGCTGGGAGGGCGTTCCACAGGGCGGGCGCCACTACCGAGAAGGCCCTCTGCCTGGTTCCCTGTAGCTTCGCTTCTCACAGTGAGGGAACTGCCAGAAGGCCCTCGGCGCTGGACCTCAGTGTCCGAGCAGAACGATGGGGGTGGAGATGCTCCTTCAGGTATACAGGACCGAGGCGTTTAGGGCTTTAAAGGTCAGCACCAACACTATGAATTGTGCTCAGAAACGTACTGGGAGCCAATGTAGGTCTTTCAAGACCGGTGTTATATGGTCTCGGGGCCTCTCCCAGTCACCTGTCTAGCTGCCGCATTCTGGATTAGTTGTAGTTTCCGGGTCACCTTCAAAGGTAGCTCCACATAGAGTGCATTGCAGTAGTCCAAGCGGGAGATAACTAGAGCATGCACCACTCTGGAGAGACAGTCTGGGGGCAGGTAGGGTCTCAGCCTGCGTACCAGATGGAGCTGGTAGACAGCCGCCCTGGACACAGAATTAACCTGCGCCTCCATGGACAGCTGTGAGTCCAAAATGACTCCCAGGCTGCGCACCTGGTCCTTCAGGGGCACAGCTACCCCATTCAGGACCAGGGAGTGGGAAGGACCATTCAGGACCAAGAATGGGAAAAACTTACAAACTATTTAAAAGACCACTGTAAGCAGATGGAAACACTGGCAGGATTTTGATTCCACTTGTAGTGTAACAATTACTATGGAAAAATATGGACTGATATACTAATTAGAGTACGGAAGAAGATGCAGATTTAATGTTTAAAATAGGACTCCGGGGGGGGGGGAGTCCTGAGATTCGGAGGAATATCTGTATATGGATATGTATTTGAATTCCCACCCCCATAATTTTGTATTGTATTGTAAAACCAAATAAAATTGCATTAATTAATTAATTTTAGGGCTATGGGGGTGACCAGATAAGAAGCAGGACAATCAAATGCTCCTGCAACTTTAACCATTCATTTACTGTTTATTTATTGCATTCCTATCCCACCTTTTTCTCCAAGGAGCTAAAGGTGATGTCTGTGGCCCACCCCTCCTCGGCCAATCTCTACAACAACCCTGTGAGGTAGGTTAGGTGGAGAGGCAGTGACTGGCCCACAAGCTTTATGGCCGAGCAGAGATTCTAAGCCTGTTGTCTCCCAGGTCCTTGCCTGACACTAACCACTATGCCACCGACTCTTTGTTGAGAAGGAGACAGAAATACCATGGGCGTGGGGCTTCTCCTGCGGTAGCCTCGAGACCGTGAGACGATCCTTCTCCAACAATTGTAGGTCTTTGGGGAACCTTAGACCCAGGAACCAAATGTGGACCCTGAGATCCCTATCTGGTGCCCTGGCCACGCCTCCTCCCCACAGGCCACGCCTCCTTCCCAGGCACTCCCACTTCTCACCAGGCCATGCCCCTCGCTGTCCCTGCTTTGCACCACCCTGGACTGTTCTTGCCTGGCTGGAATGTGTCCTTGCCCTCAGATCACGTTCCTTGCTTGCCTGGGTGGAGGATCGAGACGGTTGTGCGTAGAAGAAACTAGCCTACTGTACAAAACAGCAAATTTACCTCTGTTGCCCCACCCAGAAAAAAATGTGGAAGACGTTCCCTGTCTACAGCTAAGAGGAAGACTTGCAAGACGTTCCTGTTCCAGCCATCATTTCCCTCTTCTGGTTAAAGGCTGTGAGGAGCTACATGAATTGTAAGTCAGTGGATGTTGGGGAGCAAGACATTCGAAGGGAAACCAAAATGCTTGTTTACAAAGCTATTGTACTACCAACTTTACTGTACGCTTGTGAAACATGGACCTCTTATGAATGCCATCTCCAACTCCTCGAAAGATTCCATCAACGGTGTGTCCAGAAAAAATGTACACATCACTTAGGAAGACAGGTGAACTAATGCCAGCGTACTGGAAGAAGCAAAGATCACCAGTGTCGAAGCAATGTTTCTTCAACATCAACTTTGTTGGACCTGTCATGTTGTTCGGATGTGTGATTATCGTCTTCCAAAGCAACTACTCTATTCTGAACTTAAAAATGGAAAGTGTAATGCTGGTGGTCAACAAAAGAGGTTTAAAGACGCCCTCAAGGCAAATCTAAAAAAATGTCGTATAAACACCGACAACTGGGAAACGCTGGCCTGAGAGAGCTCGAATTGGAGAGCAGCCTTTACCAAAGGTGTCATGGGCTTTGAAAACACTCGAACTCAGGACGAAAAGGAGAAACGTGCATGTTTGGCAAACCCTCACCGTGATCAACTCCCACCTGGAATCCTATGTTCCCACTGTGGAAGGACATGTGGATCCAGAATTGGCCTCCATAGTCACTTATGGCCTCAGTGTTAAGACCGTGTTCATGGAAGACAATCTTACTCAGCTACGAGTGATTGCCAAAGAAGAAAGTATGTGCTGATATGCTGTCGTTCATTGTCTTCAGTATTATTTATTTACTTTAGCCACCTCATGAGAAGAGAAGACTCCCTAGAAAAGACCCTGATGTTGGGAAAGATGGAGGGCACAAGGAGAAGGGGACGACAGAGGATGAGATGGTTGGACAATGTTCTCAAAGCTACTAACATGAGTTTGGCCAAACTGCGAGAGGCAGTGAAGGATAGGCGTGCCTGGCGTGCTCTGGTCCATGGGGTCACGAAGAGTCGGACACGACTGAACGACTGAACAATTATTTATTTGCACGGCATCCTTTGGTATGAATGTTCTCTGGATAGTGGTCATTCCTAAAAAAGAACAGGTAAAACATGCAACAAGTACCACACAGTTGCTTTTTAACCCATGCACACAGATAACATGCACTTCTATTAATTTGCACATGTTATTGTTCAAATGTGCATGTCTTCCTTTTTTTTTTTATTTTTTGGCCATGTGGTTCATTTTAGAAATGTGTCCACTTGCAAGTTCATTTGTGGGAAGCTCATGCAAGGATGATATTATAGGAGATAAAAACAAAGAATTAAACACCCTGTGTGATAAGAAGCCCCCTATCGAATACATCAGGCCTCTTTTCAGAGAACCGGGTGGCCGTCACTCTTTCCTGAGGAAGATTGCAAAGTAAGAGCCTCCCCCTTACTTCCAGATGAATCAGCAGCACAACAAAGCTGAACATACAACGGCCACGAGATTTCATGGCAAGCTAAAAACGTGTGACTGCATTTAGCAGACTCCAGGCTTCAGTGTCACAAGGGACATCTGCTATTGGGTCTGCAACCTTCTTCCATCCTGGCTGGTAGCTCGGGAAGGGAGAGATGTTCATGGTGCAGGGGGGAAGGGTTCAGCCAGTGAAGGCGGTGAAGGTCCTGTGTGAGTGTCTGCAGGCGGCTGGAGGATGGATGGCGGCTAACAGATTGAGGTTGAATCCTGACAAGACAGAACTACTGTTTTTGGGGGACAGGAGGCGGGCAGGTGTGGAGGACTCTCTGGTCCTGAATGGGGTAACTGTGCCCCTGAAGGACCAGGTGCGCAGCCTGGGAGTCATTTTGGACTCACAGCTGTCCATGGAGGCACAGATTAATTCTGTATCCGGGGCAGCTGTCTACCAGCTCCATCTGGTACGCAGGCTGAGACCCTACCTGCCCGCGGACTGTCTCGCAAGAGTGGTGCATGCTCTAGTTATCTCCCGCCTGGACTACTGCAATGCGCTCTATGTGGGGCTACCTTTGAAGGTGACCCGGAAACTACAACTAATCCAGAATGCGGCAGCTAGACTGGTGACTGGGAGCGGCCGCCGAGACCACATAACACCGGTCTTGAAAGACCTACACTGGCTCCCAGTACGTTTCCGAGCACAATTCAAAGTGTTGGTGCTGACCTTTAAAGCCCTAAATGGCTTCGGTCCAGTATACCTGAAGGAGCGTCTCCACCCCCATCGGTCAGCCCGGACACTGAGGTCCAGTGCCGAGGGCCTTCTGGCGGTTCCCTCGCTGCGTGAAGCCAAGTTACAGGGAACCAGGCAGAGGGGCTTCTCGGTAGTGGGACCCGCCCTGTGGAACGCCCTCCCTTCAGATGTCAAAGAGAACAACAATTACCAGACCTTTAGAAGACATCTGAAGGCAGCCCTGTTTAGGGAGGCTTTTAATGTTTTATAGATTATTGTATTTTAATGCTCTGCTGAAAGCCGCCCAGAGTGGCTGGGGAAACACAGCCAGATGGGCGGGATATAAATAATAAATTATTATTATTATTATTATTATTCAGCCAGGGGTGGGGGACTTCAGGGCCGAGAACTGAACGTGGCCCCACCAGGATTCTCCGTTTGGCTCTCAGGACTCTCCTAAGCCACACCTCCTCTTCTTAGGCCACACCCCTCATTAGCCCTGCTTTGTACCATCATTGTCTAATTTCACACTGTATCTGACCCGCCAAGTGTCCCTATTTTCCAGGGACAGCCCCAGATTTACAGAAGCTGTCCTGGTTTCTGATTTGATCCCAGAACGTCCTGCCTTTCCTTAGGCCGTCACTGTTTTCATCAGGAAAAAGTTGGAGGGTATGGAGTTAGGCAACCCCCGAGCCAAGGAGATAAGTAACTTTGGAAGACATCTGAAGGCAGCCCTGTATAGGGAAGTTTATACATGTCTTATTGTGTTTTTATATATGTTGCAAGCCACCCAGATGGGTGGGGCAACCCATTCAGATGGGTGGGGTATAAATAAAATAATAATAACAATAATAATAATAGGATGTCTCTATTCATTGGAGGAATGTTGGAGGGTATGCTGTATATGTAAAGCACTATGTTATCACTTTAAGCAGCCATGGCTTCCCCCAAAGAATTCTGGGAGCTGGAGTTTGTTACGGGTACTGGGAGCGGTTAGGAGATCCCTATATTCCCCTCACACAGCTACGGTTCCCAGAGTTGCCTGGGAAGAGGTATTGACAGGGGCGTAGGAAGTGGGGAGCAGGGGGGGCGGGTCGTCCCAGGTTCCATCATGGAGGGGGGGTGACAAATTATCAAGGAACAATTACTGCCCTACTAGGGTGGTTCATAATTTTTTTATTTTTTTTAAAAAACACCTGCTCCAAAGTTCTTATCTCACTACACTAGGGATTATATAGCTATATATGAAATTTCATGCATATCAGTTAATATCTTGACCCTCCTCCATGAAAATAGCTGATTACTTGACCGTTTTCCTATGTTGTGAAGGCTGAAATTTCAATTCACTGAAATTTCAACTTACTGTTCTCAACCCTAACCCTGCGGAAAGCCATCTAATTAGACTTTAATTTGATTTTGACACGTTTTTAGGAGGTAATTTAATTATTGTTTGATTTTATATCAATGTTATGTATCTGATGTTAGCCGCCCTGAGCCTGACTTTGGCCAGGGAGGGCGGGATATAAATAAAAGTTTATTCTTATTTATTATTGTTCCTTTGTAAGAAAATATAAAATAACGTAAAACCATTTTTGCAGGCTAAAATAAAAATAAAAAATCAAAGTGTGTATGTGTGTGTGGGGGGGTGTGTGACAAGAAATTTTCTGCACCGGGTACCACCTGACCTTCCTACGCCTCTGATATTAAACCACTTTGGGAATTGTAGTTCTGGGGGGTGGAACAGGGGTCTCCTAACAACAATCCACAACGACAACGGAAGAAAAGAACTTGAATAATCTCTGTTTGTTTTTTTTAATATGAAGCCCCACATCACGCCTGTCACTGGCCAAATGGACATTAGTTCTCTTTGGGCTGCAGTTTGGCACCTGCAGAAGATGTCTGTGGCTTTGCAGCCATCGGCAGTAAACAACAACAACAGCAGCAGCAGCAGCAGCAGCAAACGCTGTGCAGAATAAATGTGGTTTTCACCAGACTACCTGTTTGTAACACTCTTCTCAAAGGCTGACCTTCCTTCCAAAGCAGGCTTTTGCCAAACTGCAGTCTGGGGGAGAACGCTGCCATTTTAGCATAGAAAATGTTCTAGTGAAACTTTTATATCGGCACACACTTTTAAAAAACTTTTAAAGTTGTCTTACAATATAGATGATCAACAGTGTAGTAGGTTGGGGACTCTTAGGAGTAAGAATTTGGATGCAGAAGAAGAGGCCCTAACACATTTAGCGTTTTAAGAACTGCTCCGGTGAATCAGCCATAATAATTTCCCACTAGATAGATAGCAGACCTTCCAAGTGTCCTTATTTTCCAGGGACAGTCCTGGATTTAAAGAATCCATCCCGGTTTCTGATTCGATCCCAGAATGCCCCGTTTTCCCTTAGGACGGGCCTATTTTCATAATAATAATAATAATAATAATAATAATAATAATAATTTATTATTTGTACCCCGCCCATCTGGCTGGGTCCTCCCAGCCACTCTGGGCAGTCTCCAACAGATATTAAAATACATTAAATGTTGGAGGGTATGCAGTTATGCGACCCCCGAGCCAAGGAAATAAGTCACTATAGGTATACAACCTTTAGAAGACATCTGAAGGCAGCCCTGTGTAGGGAAGGTTTTAATGTTTCAGGTTTATTATGTTTTTATATATCAAATATGCAGAAATGGTGAAACTTACTGGAGGAATAACAATTTTTTTATAAAAGAATGGAAATGGTTTATTGAATATTTACAGATAAATTGTAAACAGATAAAAACATTGGCAGGATTGGCAGCTTTATAAGAGTATATATTTAAAGTAGATGAATAAATAAGCAAATTAAGTTAATTTGGATATGCAGAAGGTATTAAAAATAAATTTAAGGAACCACAGAAAGAGGTGGAAGGAAGTCAAGTTTTGAAAATGATTGTAAAACTAGTGATATGTATCTATCTGAAAAGCATATATGTTTTTATATATGTTGGAAGCCACCCAGAGTGTCTGGGGCAACCCATTCAGATGAGGAGGGTACAAATAATAAAATTATGATGATGATGGAATACGACATCCCTATTTTCATCAGAGAAATGTTGGAGGGTATACAACAGATAGAAAGATAAAATTATAAGGCTTTCGCTGTTTGGCTCCATTTTGTTTTCAGGAGTGAAGCAAAGATGAGTTTGACTAAAGCGAAGGACCATGGGAAACAACCTTCTTGCCATCATCTCAGGTACCATCTTGGAGTCAGAGTTGCCAGACCACCAGGTTCTGATTCCATAGAATCATAGAGTTGGAAGAGACCACAAGGGCCATCCAGTCCAACCCCCTGCCAAGCAGGAAACACCATCAAAGCATTCTTGACAGATGGCTGTCAAGCCTCTGCTTAAAGACCTCCAAAGAAGGAGACTCCACCACACTCCTTGGCAGCAAATTCCAATGTCAAACAGCTCTTACTGTCAGGAAGTTCTTTCTAATGTTTAGGTGGAATCTTCTTTCTTGTAGTTTGAATCCATTGCTCCGTGTCCGCTTCTCAGGAGCAGCAGAAAACAACCTTTCTCCCTCCTCTATATGACATCCTTTTATATATTTGAACATGGCTATCATATCACCCCTTAACCTTCTCTTCTCCAGGCTAAACATACCCAGCTCCCTAAGTCGTTCCCCTTAAAGGCTCCCAACCCCTGCTATGCAAAAATCTCCAAATGAATCCGAACTTCAATGTCTAAAATCCCTGGTAGAGGACAAGGATCCTGAGATCACGTTAAGAGTAGCCAAATTCTGTGCGATTGCCATAAAAATTAGGGAACAAGCGGTGTTATAATGATTAAGGCCTTAAATGATAATTTTAGGTTATATTTTAGTGACTAAGTTTTAATTTATATATTTTTTAATTGTTGCTATATCTGTATTGTCCCTGTTATACCTAATTGCAAATTCAAATGTATCCCTATCGTGTTTTATGATTTCCTTGATATTGTACGTGGGCTGGAACTGGTCTGTGACCGCAATAATAAATTCATTCATTCATACCTGTCCCCTCCAGGTGGCAGGTAGCTGGCTTGAATTTCCAGGTACTGGGAAGATGTTTGTGGCAGGTGCCGAAAAGAATACAATGAAGGCGCCTACTTGATATCAATAGGCAGGGAGTTCCAGAGTTCCACAGTTCTTAAAAACAATGTTGTATTGGGCTTTTGATATTTTTTTAAACTTTTGTAATTGTGAGCATTTACTATTGTAGTTTGCTTTGGGACATTTTGTGTAGTAAGCACTGAATAGGTGTTAAAAAACAATAATGGAGTGGGCAAGTACTTTCATAAAAATTCATAAAACTATTGCTATTTTTATGCTCTTCCATTAGTAAAAAATCCCAAAGAGTGATCCATCAAAGCAGTGCTTTTTTCTGGGGGGTACGCAGGGGTACGCATACCACTAAACATTTTGAGAATCCTTGTACTTTTGTCCATTTACTGTATCCATTTCCCCCCTGATTTGAACTATAAAATGGTGATTTTCTTGAGTCAAAATGAGAGTACCCCTAAACATTGTTTTAGGGGGGGGGGGAAGCACTGCATCAAAGAATGAATTGAGAGTATACTTAAGAGCGCAGGATTAAAAACTAACAGCAAAAAGAGAATGAAAAGGAGCAGAACTTGAGTAACAGGTTTTACATTTCATCCCAGCGTGTAAACAACATGTGATGCGTTCAGTCGTGTGAGCATCTCTTGTACCCGATGTTTGAGCAGAGACATCACCTTACCGACAAAGGTCCGTAAAGTTAAAGCTATGGTTTTCCCAGCAGTGATGTAAGGAAGTGAGAGCTGGACCATAAAGAAGGCTGATCGCCGAAGAATTTATGCTGTTGAATTCTGGTGTTGGAGGAGACTCTTGAGAGTCCCATGGACTGCAAGAAGATCAAACCTGTCCATTCTGAAGGAAAGCAGCCCTGAGTGCTCACTGGAAGGACAGACCCTGAAGCTGAGGCTCCAATACTTTGGCCACCTCATGAGAAGAGAAGACTCCCTGGAAAAAACCCTGATGTTGGGAAAGATGGAGGGCACAAGGAGAAGGGGACGACAGAGGACGAGATGGTTGGACAGTGTTCTCAAAGCTACTAACTGCGGGAGGCAGTGGAAGACAGGAATGCCTGGCGTGCTCTGGTCCATGGGGTCACGAAGAGTCGGACATGACTAAACGCTTAACCAACAACAAGCTCCAGCATGTGTTCCTCATTTTAATATTAAGCCTTAGGCAAGTAAGGAAACAGCGAAGGGGGAAGGGGACGTCGTGGAGAATCCCATGCATGGACCCAGTGGCAGATCTTGCAGGAAACCAGCTTTCCAAGAGGATCACAGAACCGTAGGCCCTCTGTGATAGGTTAGATCCAGATCAGAAAACCCTGGGGACTATCAACTTGAAGGAAAAGAAGGTTTTAGTTGCTCCAGGTTGATCATGATTCCTTTTGGGGACAGAGCAACCAACCTGGGCAGATCTCAATGGACCTGTCCACACTTGCATGCTCAACGACATAGAAGGAACATGTGAGGAACATGTGGGGAAAATGTTGCTTTAGCCTATGTTTAGCCTGGAGAAGAGAAGGTTAAGGGGTGATATGATAGCCATGTTCAAATATATAAAAGGATGTCATATAGAGGAAGGAGAAAGGTTGGTTTCTGCTGCTCCAGAGAAGCGGACACGGAGCAATGGATTCAAACTACAAGAAAGAAGATTCCACCTAAACATTAGGAAGAACTTCCTGACAGTAAGAGCTGTTCGACAGTGGAATTTGCTGCCAAGGAGTGTGGTGGAGTCTCCTTCTTTGGAGGTCTTTAAGCAGAGGCTTGACAGCCACCTGTCAAGAATGCTTTGATGGTGTTCCTGCTTGGCAGGGGGTTGGACTGGATGGCCCTTGGGGTCTCTTCCAACTCTATGATTCTATGATTCTATGCTCTTAAGCTGATGAGTGTGGGGACATATAAAGGTTGGTGATGGAGTCACATGGGGCAATTCTACTCTCCCTTCCATTAATCAATCAATCACTTTATTTCAGCTTTAAGCTCATAAGAACAACAGAACTAGAACCAATACACAGTACCATTTGATTTAAAAATTAGAACCAGTAAAACTTAAAAGAGTACAAATTAGAAATAGATACTATACGGAATTTTCAGCATCCAAACAGCAGTCCATTACGACGTTTATATGTCAAAACGGAAGTTAAAAATTTCGCCATTTGTAAAGTTACATGCTGATCTGCATCTTGCAATAAGAAGGCCAGGTGAAAATCTGCCGGGTGCCCAGGCAACTTGTGGATTAATGGTAACAGTAAGTTCCTCCGGACAACACAATATAAAGGACATATAAATACTATATGGTGAAGTGTTTCGATTGATCTATTATCATAGGAACATAAAACCGAGACTTGGCCCCTAGAAAATCTATGAAAAAGGGAATTCGAAGGGAAAACATTAAAACGTGCTTTGATAAAGGCAAAACGATGACTGGCAATAGAAAGGGATGATAGGTAAGATGGCACATGAGTTGGACCCCTGCATGAATGAATTTGTGAACTGTCTTCTGATCTTATAATGGATGAAAGTAGCACTAGATAAACCGAGAAATAAACTAGACATTGGATTAAGTCACCTCCCTGTCTGCCAGTTCTGCTAAAAAACAACTTCAAATCAACCTCTTCTGAATACGGTGCTGAGACATGTCATGAAACTTCAACATGGATATGCCAAGACAAATTTGATAGACAAGTTAATTCATCAACGTCCGTTTAAGAGGAACCTGCATGCTGAAAGGCAGTCTCGCTTTTGTTCCCACGCCAAGTAAACTACACATCACACAGGCAATGCGATTTTATGTGTCTGGTCTTGTGGCCTCCGGCTAAGAGAGACCCAGCGAAGAAACAACATTCACAATTAGTATACTACCAAAGAGAAATGTGTTTTTAAATTCGAATCTTTCTCAGATACACAGGTCAAGGTCTTCATAGCTACCCACCATTTTTAGTAGTAGTAATAAGAATAATAAACCCGTTATTTTCAAAACACTAGTTGTAAATCATGCTCTGTTGTTTTAAGCACAGCGAAATAGCCCCAGCAGTAACAGACAGGCAGGGGGGAAAAAACCTTGGGAAAACAATGTGCAGATAAAACACACCTACAGCAGGAAAGCTATATATAATAATTATTAAAAGAATTGGCCCGTAGGTGGTTGATTATCATCATCATCTAATGCTGGAATGATAAATTAGCAGATGAGGTGTCTCTTTTTAATTCATTTCTCTACCGATACGCGTTTTCCTGATCTGCTCTCTCCCCTCTTTACTTTATCACCTTTTCTGTATACAATTTTCATTCAAATTCAGGATTCCCTTTGCTTACTATTGCATATCAATGTTATATATGAATGAGAGAAGTTTCCCCTGTAGGCAATGCATAATATTAACAACAAACGATTCCTGAATCTCTTCACACCGTGAGCATTCTGGAAGTAGTGGGGGGGGGGGGCGCGCGGAATCTTCCACTTGAATATTACGATAAAACACTCAAAGGCCGAATAAAAGTAGGAACTTAGAACTAAGTGTGAACAAGAGAAAAGGAGACAGTGAGAGAGAATGAAGAGCATCACCCTGTGATGAAAATCGCAAACCATATTGAGGAAGAGGAAGACTGGGCTCCAGGAAGCTATTTCCCCCCTAGGCGTCTTGTGCCTGTGTTGGCTGTCACAATTATTCCCATTCTAAAGATGGCAAACTGAGGCAAAGGCTGACAACGGCGGCTTCTCATTGCATCTGAAACTGGAGCTGACTCTTGACTCCAACAGGGCTTTTATGAAAAGACAATGCTATATTGACTCTGCATTAAGTTGAGTCGCTCACCTTGGTCTTCTTTGCGATGGTCTTAGAGCATATCCCATGAAATTTCAGGCTCTTCTTGATGAGAAGGGTTAATGTTCCAAACTCGCACATGTACAGAAATGCTCTAATAAGGCATCTCGACTTTGTCAGTTGACTTCTGTTAGTGGTTTCCTGCCGACAACATCAGAACAAAGCGCACCAGAGGGGCTGCTGCTCTCTAGAGTCCTGGGGCCAATAACCCAGCCACTCAGCTCGCTCTGAGCTAATGTTAGACTTGTGGCCACTTCGGTGGAAAAACGAAGCTTCCCCACGAAGCCTCAGTGGGCTATGACACGCTACTTTCATGTTTACGGGCCAAATTCTATTTTCGACCTGCTTCTTCCCTCCCAGACGTGGCCACATCTTCATTCATAGATGGCCAGATCTGGTCCTGAGGTCAGGCTCACTTGCTTGAACCAGCCGTGGACGCGATCCTGGGCCCTGAATCGCCCTCAACACAACCTGGGTTGAACACCTGACTGGATCTGGCACTGATCCAATTTGGGGGTAGCTCCAATGTATGTTTTGGACACAGGTGGCCAAACCACAGAGCCTGAACCACAGACTGGACCTAATGGTCAGGGGTCCCTTTATTTTTACCTTTACCAATGTATGTTTAGGGTCTTCAAAACCCTGTTTACGCATAGGGCTGCGGGGTGGAAAGGGGTCACAGTGATGGAATTAATCCTTCTGGAGTTGACTTCTCCAATGCGAGAACATGGTGGTGAAACAGACCCCCCTCCCCACAGTCTTCAGGATCGAATCGTCTTCTGGCGAACCAGAGCAGCGCACGGAAACGCCGTTTACCTTCCCGCCAGAGCGGTACCTATTTATCTACTTGCACTTTGACGTGCTTTCGAACTGCTAGGTTGGCAGGAGCAGGGACCGAGCAATGGGAGCTCACCCCATCGCGGGGATTCGAACCGCTGACCTTCTGATCAGCAAGCCCTAGGCTCTGTGGTTTAACCCACAGCGCCACCTGGGTCCCTGTTAGTAGCATCTTAGAGACTAACTAAGTTTGTTCTTGGTATGAGCTTTCGTGTACATGCACACCTGTTCACATGCACACGAAAGCTCATACCAAGAACTAACTTAGTTGGTCTCTAAGATGCTACTGGAAGGAATTTTTTTATTTTGTTTTTAAAATTACACACATTCCCAGTCAGAACCTATCACCTCAGAGTCGAAGTGTTCATCATAGAAAGGGAAAACAGATTTTTAAAAATTGTGCCTTCCTTCCTTGTAATAACCAAAATCCCGCTATGACATGCACACACACTTTTGCGTCATGTTTCGTGAACTATTTTGACACCCCGAACAGAACAGAAGCCAAACCCTCAGCAAAACTTGACTGCTCTTCTGTCTTCAGACAGTTCTTCACCCTCCGTTTTGTAGGCCAGTTCATTCAGCCATTAAATATTTTTTTTTAAGTCACGTGACAGGCTTTCCTGATGAAGCAGTTTTGAAGATGTGTTGCTGATGCTATTGTCTGTCCCTGTCTCCCAGTGGTTAGAAACAAAATAAAAAATAAAAATAAAATCTCTTCCAGTAGCACCTTAGAGACTAAGTTTGTTATTGGTATGAGCATTTGTGTGCATGCACACTTCTTCAGATAAGAAGTTCGTTTAAAAAAAGGAGAGTTCCTGTTAAAGTCTGCCCCATCTCCAAAGGAACTAATTCCACCCCAAATCCAAGGCACAGATGAATTATGATGATGATTCTATTTATACCCTACCCATCTGACTGGGTTGCCCCAGCCACTCTGGGGGGGCTTCCAACATATATATATAAACCATAATAAAATACTAAACATTAAAAAAAACATTATCTGTGCAGGGCTGCCTTCAGATGGCTTGCGGGGGTCAGATAACTCCATACCCTCCAACATTTATCCCACGAGAATAGGGATGTCCTATTCCATACCCTCCAACATTTCTCCAGTGAAAATAGGGACACCTAAGGAAAAGCGGGACATTCCAGGGTCAAATCAGAAACCGGGACGGCTTCTGTAAATCCAGGACTGTCCCTGGAAAACAGGAATCTGACATCAAGAATCACAAGACAGAGAAACCAGTAGGAGAGCACTTCAATCTCCCAGGACATTCTATACAAGATCTCAAAGTAGCTGTCTTATTACAGAAGAATTTCAGAAATAGACTGGAAAAAGAAGTTGCTGAATTGCAACTTATTACCAAACTTAAAACCATGGAGAGACCTGGTCTGAATAGAGACATTGGATCCTTATCTCATTATACATGATAAAGCTATTTTTAGCCATCTCACCCCTTGCTTTTTCCTGTAAGACCAATTGCAGTCATTAACAGTCGTCAACAGGTTTACCTCACCTATGAGCCAATCTCCCATTCCCACCACCCCTCTGAGTAATACCCCTCCCCACCCTCTCACTATATATAAGGTTTCTGGTGACTACAGTTTCAGTGTATCTGAAGAAGTGTGCATGCACACGAAAGCTCATACCAAGAACAAACTTAGTTGGTCTCTAAGGTGCTACTGGAAGGATTTTTTTTATTTTGTTTGGAAAATAGGGACACTTGGAGGGCCTGAAATGTAAAATGTTTGCAGGACATGGAAGTGTGTGTGACTGAGATTTTGGGAGGGATTTTTTTTTTTAAAAAAAATGCTTGACACTCTCCTTGCGAGGGCTGTGTGTGTAAAGAGTAGAGATGTTTTCAGCCGGATGTTTAGCCAGACTCGAACACTGAACCATAAACCCTTGATGGAGCAGCAAACATCAACAAATTGAATATTCACATGGGAGATATTTCCAGGGAGAAGCTACGTCTGTCCCCCTGCAATTCAGAGCATGAGAATCACTGTCAGATTTCTTGATACATTCCAACCCCAAAGCTTTCTGCTCTAACTGGCCTCTAAACTTTGTCTATTTAGCTACAGTGACCTGAAGGTCAAGAGATGGAACATCCTGGCCAGTTGAAATGCCGATTCCCACCCCAAACTGTGTTTCCATTTTAAATGATGTCCAGTTTACGGACAATCGTCCTCTCAGACAGGGACAGCCTGGGCTTAGGGAAATGGCAGAAGGGTGTTGACAAGAGACCTGCATTCTCACACACTCAAAATGCAAAATCAAGCCTCTGTTTGATATTTAGCAAGGAGATACACACACACACACACACACACACACACACACACACACACATACACACACACAATCATTTTTTATTGGTTTTATATAAATACAATAATAAATTCGCACATTTATCTCCACATCTTATACCATTTTGGCTTTTTATGGCCGTGACTTCCGTCAAACCATCCTTATGATATTCTAATATCTATTCCTTATATCTATATTTCCAAAATCAATCATTGTTTTATATTATTATTTTCTAAAATTAATCACTATATCTTCGTACTAACAACAATATTTCTTCCTTACTCTACAAAGCCTCTTGCAGTCCTACCAACGTATTCAATTGAATACAGTTTTCCTTTAAATAGTCTGTAAATTTAGCCCAGTCTTTGATGAACTTCTGGTCCTGCTGTTTGCGGATTCTCCCCGTCATCTTGTCCAATTCTGCATACTCCCTTAGTTTCACAATCCATTCTTCTTTTGTCGGTCACTGCATATTGGAAAAGATTAAAGTCTTGCTTTTTAATGTCTGTACCTGCAATTCCCAGTAAAAATGCTTCTGGTTTTTTAACAAATGTATATTTCAACATTTTCTTAATTTCACCGTATATTATATCCCAGAAGCCTTTCACCCTTTCACACTCCCACCATATCTGGCCCTCTTTGAATAAAGTTTGGGCCCTCCTGCTTGGGGTGTCGGCACCTACAATTCCTAATAAGAAAGCTTCTGGTTTTTGTTTTTTGTTTTTACAAAAGTCACTTTAAACATTTTTTCCAATTCATTATATATCATTTCCCAAAATGCTTTTATAATGCCACATATGAGGAAAGGTACCTTCTTTTTCAATATGACAGTCATCTTTAAATATCTTGAGGGCTGCCACGTGGAAGGGGGAACAAGCTTGTTTTCTCCTGCTCTGGAGGGTAGGACTCGAACCAATGGCTCCAAGTTGCAAGAAAGGAGAGTTCGACACCAGGAAAAACTTCCTGACAATGGGAGCTGCTTGACAGTGGATCGGATAACCTCTGAAAGTGGTGTACTAATTCCTTGGAAACCTTCGAGTGGAGGTTGGATGGCCATCTGTCTGGGAATTTTTAAAAAAATAGTTTTTATTAAGTTTTACATTTTTATATTCAACACAATCAGCATTATTACAAAAAAATCGTATGCAAATCCCAGTCTTCCCCCACTCTCCCTCCCCTGACTTCCCTCAACTTCTTCTTCTGGTTCTTTAAATATTTGTTTCTTCTGCTTATTTTGTTGTTGTTCAGTCGTTCAGTCGTGTCCGACTCTTCGTGACCCCATGGACCAAGGCACGCCAGGCACACCTATCCTCCACTGCCTCTCGCAGTTTGGCCAAACTCATGCTAGTAGCTTCGAGAACACTGTCCAACCATCTCGTCCTCTGTCGTCCCCTTCTCCTTGTGCCCTCCATCTTTCCCAACATCAGGGTCTTTTCTAGGGAGTCTTCTCTTCTCATGAGGTGGCCAAAGTACTGGAGTCTCAACTTCAGGATCTGTCCTTCTAGTGAGCACTCAGGGCTGATTTCTTTAAGAATGGATAGGTTTGATCTTCTTGCAGTCCATGGGACTCTCAAGAGTCTCCTCCAGCACCATAATTCAAAAGCATCAATTCTTCGGCGATCAGCCTTCTTTATGGTCCAGCTCTCACTTCCGTACATTACTACTGGGAAAACCATAGCTTTAACTATACGGACCTTTGTTGGCAAGGTGATGTCTTTGCTTTTTAAGATGCTGTCTAGGTTTGTCATTGCTTTTCTCCCAAGAAGCAGGCGTCTTCTAATTTCGTGACTGCTGTCACCATCTACAGTGATCATGGAACCCAAGAAAGTGAAATCTCTCACTGCCTCCATTTCTTCCCCTTCTATTTGCCAGGAGGTGATGGGACCAGTGGCCATGATCTTAGTTTTTTTGATGTTGAGCTTCAGACCATATTTTGCGCTCTCCTCTTTCACCCTCATTAAAAGGTTCTTTAATTCCTCCTCACTTTCTGCCATCAAGGTTGTATCATCAGCATATCTGAGGTTGTTGATATTTCTTCCGGCAATCTTAATTCCAGTTTGGGATTCATCCAGTCCAGCCTTTCGCATGATGAATTCTGCATATAAGTTAAATAAGCAGGGAGACAATATACAGCCTTGTCGTACTCCTTTCCCAATTTTGAACCAATCAGTTATTCCATATCCAGTTCTAACTGTAGCTTCTTGTCCCACATAGAGATTTCTCAGGAGACAGATGAGGTGATCAGGCACTCCCATTTCTTTAAGAACTTGCCATAGTTTGCTGTGGTCAACACAGTCAAAAGCTTTTGCGTAGTCAATGAAGCAGAAGTAAATGTTTTTCTGGAACTCTCTAGCTTTCTCCATAATCCAGCGCATGTTTGCAATTTGGTCTCTGGTTCCTCTGCCCCTTCGAAATCCAGCTTGCACTTCTGGGAGTTCTCGGTCCACATATTGCTTAAGCATGCCTTGTAGAATTTTAAGCATAACCTTGCTAGCGTGTGAAATGAGCGCAATTGTGCGGTAGTTGGAGCATTCTTTGGCACTGCCCTTCTTTGGGATTGGGATGTAGACTGATCTTCTCCAATCCTCTGGCCACTGCTGAGTTTTCCAAACTTGCTGGCATATTGAGTGTAGCACCTTAACAGCATCATCTTTTAGAATTTTAAATAGTTCTGCTGGAATATCATCACCTCCACTAGCCTTGTTGTTAGCAAGGCTTTCTAAGGCCCATTTTGACTTCTGCTTATTTTAGGTAAAGGTAAAGGGACCCCTGACCATTTGGTCCAGTCGTGTCCGACTCTGGGGTTGCGGCGCTCATCTCGCTTTATTGGCCGAGAGCCGGCGTACAGCTTCCAGGTCATGTGGCCAGCATGACTAAGCCACTTCTGGCAAACCAGAGCAGCGCACGGAAACGCCGTTTACCTTCCCGTCGGAGCGGTACCTATTTATCTACTTGCACTTTGACGTGCTTTCGAACTGCTAGGTTGGCAGGAGCTGGGACCGAGCAACGGGAGCTCACCCTGTCGCAGGGATTCGAACCGCCGACCTTCTGATCAGCAAGCCCTAGGCTCTGTGGTTTAACCCACAGTACCACCTGGGTCCTACCTGCTTATTTTATTCTACCTTAATTTGTAAACTTTTAGCTAAATATTATTGCGTTTATACCATATTTCCCAAATTACATCTTACGCGTTATTATTTTCCCAATTATTACCTCTTAACTTTTATGCTTGTTTCCTTAATGGTGAGGGCGATCTGGCTGCGACATCTGTCACCCCATTGATCGCCAGGGTTGATTCGGCTGATCTGGCTGGCTAGGCGGGTGTCCCCTTCCTCCCTCACCGCTCCATGTGCGTCCCTCCCGAAGCTGCGCGCTCGGTGGAAGAGGACGACCATCCCAGATTGTAAGTGTTTAGTCAAACCCTGCTGGTGAGTCTACTTCTTCACAATGTTTCTGTAGGTACATCATAAACGGTTCCCAGTCTTTTTAAAAATCTCTATTGTCTTTGCCTCTACGTTTTCCAGAAAGTTTCACCATTTCAGCGTAATCCACAAGTTTTACTTGCCATTCTTCTTTCGTTTGTATCTTGTCGTCTTTCCATTTTGGGGGTAGTAATATCCTCGCCTATAGGGACACAGGTGGCGCTGTGGTCTAAACCACAGAGCCTAGGGCTTGCCGATCAGAAGGTCAGCGGTTCGAATCCCCGCGACGGGTTGAGCTCCCGTTGTTCGGTCCCTGCTCCTGCCAACCTACCAGTTCGAAACCACGACAAAGTGCAAGTAGATAAATAGGTACCACTCCGATGGGAAGGTAAACGGCATTTCCGTGCGCTGCTCTGGTTTGCCAGAAGCGGCTTAGTCATGCTGGCCACATGACCCGGAAAAACTGTGTGCGGACAAATGCCTGCTCCCTTGGCCTATAAAGCGAGATGAGCACCGCAACCCCAGAGTCGTTCACGACTGTACTTAACTGTCAGGGGCACCTTTACCTTTAATATCCTAGCCGCTGTTGTAGCGTACATAAATAGTTTCTTCCACTCTTTTGGTAAGTCTTGACCTAGCAAAAAAGCTAGGATATTGTTTTCATTTCATTGTAAATTATTTCCCAATAGCTTTTGATTACTTTACAAGTCCACCACATGTGATAAAACTCTGCCAGGGATTCTTTAGCTGATATTCCTGTATTGCAGGGGGGTGGACTAGAGGACCCTCAGGGGTACCTTTCCAACTCTGTGACTCTATGCTTTTTGTCTAGGCCAGGCGTCGGCAACGTTATCCAGCCGTGGGTCAGATCGGTCCCACGGAGCTCATCCGTGGGCCGGACATGTGCAGTGCGATACCGGAAATCGCGTCTGCGCATGTCCCCCGGCGCCAGAAATCACTTCTGCGCATGCCCAGACGCCTGCAGTGCGCGGGGGACTTGCCGAGTGGGCAGCTCGGTGACCGGGCAGCCGTGGGCCGATTAAATGGCCTCAGTGGACCGGATCCGGCCCATGGGCTGGAGGTAACAACAACAACAACAACAACAATTTATTATTTGAACCCCGCCCATCTGGCTGGGTCTCCCCAGCCGCTCTGGGCGGCTTCCAGCAAATATTAAAATACATTAACATGTTACAGATTAAAAACTTCCCTAAACAGGGCTGCCTTGAGGTATTTTCTGAATGTCAGATAGTTGTTTATCTCTTTGACCTCTGACGGGAGGGCGTTCCACAGGGCGGGTGCCACTACCGAGAAGGCCCTCTGCCTAGTTCCCTGTAGCTTTGCTTCTCGCAGTGAGGGAACCGCCAGAAGGCCCTTGGCACTGGACCTCAGTGTCCAGGATGAACGATGGGGGTGGAGACGCTCCTTCAGGTATACAGGACCGAGGCCATTTAGGGCTTTAAAGGTCAGCACCAACACTTTGAATTGTGCTCGGAAACGTACTGGGAGGTTGCCGACCTCTGGTCTAGGCACGTGGAACTTCCCTTGCAAGGAATCTTGAATGAAACCTGGCAGGTCTTAGGACCCAGCCTCACTTGTTAAAAAAAGAGAAAAAAAGAGAAGCATTCTTTTCTCTTTTGGGTCTCTTCAGGGTTATGTCTTAGTGGGAGGTAGAATCCCAGGCTGGCTGGCATGAATGAGAGCCAGCGGACAGAAATGCCGGCGTGAAAAGCCTCAAACTGGAATAGTACGGTGGTAGCTAGGCAACGGCCTTGACGCAACCACACACACACACACACACACACACACACACACACACACACACACACAGGGTGGGAGAGAAGTCCCTTTGAAAAAAAAGAGGAAAAGATGCACACACATTTTTCAAAGCCAAGAGAGACACAGCCAGTGACCTGGAGGTTTGGAGGAGGACTGGAAGCAACATCATCCTCGTCAGCAGCACAGCTGAAGATATTCAAGTTAGAAAGCCGAGCGAGAGAGGCAGAGCACAGCGTTGAAGTCTCATCACTGGAATATTAATAGGGGATGCCCTTGGTGCCATGCAAATTCTGGTAAGTTTAATATATTTTTAACTCTCCGGCTTCTCTGCCACCTTCCATCCCACCCACCACCTGAAAGGAGACAGGGAATGGTAGTTTCCTGAAGATGTTACCGGTACCTTTATCAATGGTGTGTCAATTCTCGCACCCACCCTTACCCCAGGGCTCTCACCACCAGGTGGAGACTTTGACTTTTACGCATCTTGTTCCCGCGGGCAATTCCATCCTATATATCCATATGTGCATATATTTCTAAAAACCACAAAGGTTGCGACTGCAAGAGTGCAGCTTCGGCAGCCGGTTGCGCAGAAAGGAACACGCCCCTCCGTCCCCTAAAACCTGCTTCGAGGAATTAGGATAGATGTCTTTCTGCTTATCTTCCGAGAAGGGAAGGCAAGGTTTATTTCTGAGCCTGTTGCTTGCCGGGTGTGAGCAGCCCCACAACAGCACTCCTTCTGACCGCTGTCTCTCACACACACCCTGCCAAGAACTCATGAGCGGTGCAGAACAAAATCCGGATCTTGACACATTGGATATTGAGCATAGCTGTCAACTTTCGGATTTGAAAATAAGGGATTTTTTCAAACTTTCGGATTTGAAAATAAGGGATGCTGCGATGGCGGTGCAATGGCACCAAGTAGCCTCGCCACCCTGCGCTCCAGAGGCTGCGCGCGAACGGGTGAGCGAAAGAGCGAGCGCAAAGACGGCAGGCAGGCAGGCTGGCTGTCTGGTTGGGCATGAGGGTCTGGCTGCACAAAGCATGCAAGCTCCGCCCCCATTCGGTCTCAGACTCCTTATTGGCAGCCGAGCAACGCAGCTGAGGAGCCTCCCTGGCCGGCGGGGAGGGAGAGGAGCTGCTTCCTTTGAAATCCGGGGAATTTAAGGGATATCAACAATCCGGGATAGCAGCGGGAAACGGCATTGGAATAAGGGAGTTTCCCACAAAAAAAGGGAGGGTTGACAGCTATGATATTGAGGGACCTCATGGAAGCACGGTGTCAACATTAGAAGGACAATACGACGCGAGGTTTCAAGGCAGAGCAGCCGAGATGCCTTCCGGTTGTGGGGAGATGTGGAATGGGGAGCAGCGCTTTGAATGAAGGAGCGTCCACAAATACGGCAGCAGCGAGCAGAAAAGGTGGTGAGATTCTGTTCGAACCCATGTTGCATCTAGTTGAAAGTGATGGGTCCTGTGGCTTCTGGGTTTGGAGAGAACGAGGACTGGGCAGATCTGCCCATTTTGGTCTCTCTCTGTTTTTCTTATTCTTCCAATCTTGAATCCAGTACTCCACATTTCCCCATGAATTTGCACTTAAGGAAAAAAAATCTACTAGTCCTCATGAACATTCACTTGTATTTTAGTGCAAATTTCTCCCACTGCACACATTTCTGTGTGCATTCCCCCCCCCCCCCCGATCTACATTGTTTTTTGGAAAGCAATTTCCCCCAATTTAATGCCTTTTTATATGCTGTTTTCACCAATATGTGCATTTCTATGCATGGTTCACCCCAGTGCATGCACATTCATGCCTGTTACTTGGAGAATTGCACAGCAAAATTCGCACAAGTGTGAATTTGAGAAGCATATTATTTCAAAAAGTGCAAATCTTGTAGGTTCGCCTTTAAATGAGAACTGGATCGAATTTGACCCCTCAGAGTCTGTGATTTTCCTATGATTACAGACTCAGCTCTCCACCCCGTCTCTTACCGTATTTATCTTAGAAAAAGCCTTACTGAAAAGGTTCACGTTCCACACCCTTTGCAGTTCTCATTGATGAAATGGTTGGGCTCCCCCTCCCCCGCTCCTTTTGTCTGTGTTCTGCATCCTCTTTTTGAAAACACGAAAGAAAAGCAATCCTCAAGTGGGCTCTCTTCCACAGCTAGTGGCAGGTTTTGATCTCAGCCCTGGGGGGAAGATGCTCAGGGGATCTGCTTGGCATGCAGAAGGTCTCAGGTTCAACCCTTGGATTCTCCAAGTAGGGAACATCTCCTGCCTCAGAACCCGGAAAGTCACTGCTCAGATGAACCAGTGGTCTAAGTTGGTATATAAGGCACCTTCCTAAGTTCCTGACTCCTAAGGATCCAAGATTGGATAGGCTGCTTTAGAACATAGCTGTCAACTTTTGGATTTGAAAATAAGGGATCAGCAGCCTCACCTGTCCCAGGGACGCCCCCATTGGTCCCAGCAATGCGAGACCACCAATCAGGGATTGTGGCCTGTTAGTCCAATTACCCCCCAAAACACTGGGTCAGGTAGCCGGTCGCACCACAACAACGTGCCTTCTTTTAATGGAGGACCCGATTTTTAAAAAGCGAACCTACCTAAAAAGGCAGTACAGTGGACGCTTGGGTTGTGAACGCGATCTGTGCAGGAAGCGTGTTCACAACCCGCAGCGTTCGCAACCCACGCCGCTGTGTCTGCGCACGCGCGTGATGCAATCCAGCGCTTCTGCGCATGCGCAAATCGTGATTTAGTGCTGATGCGCATGCGCGAGCGCCGAAACCCGGAAGTAACCCATTCCGTTACTTCCGAGTTCAGCGCGGTGCACAACCCGAAATCGCACAACCTGAAGTGGCTGTAACCCAAGGTATGCAAGGCAAAGCAACTTCAATTATTATAATTATTAATTAATTGACATTATCATTGTCATCATCGCAATTACATCCGTATCTCTCCTTTCAACCAAGGACCTCAAGGCAACATTCATCATTCTCTACTCCCCTTTTTTGCCCACAACATCCCTGCAAGGTAGGACAGGTTGAAAGACAGTCTAGTCCCAAGGTCACCCAGTGAGCTTCATGACTGTGGTGGGATTTGAACCCAAGCCTCCCCAATCCTTGTCCAGCACTCTGACCAGTACATTGCACATGCTTAGAAATGCTGGATTTCTTGAGTTAAAATTCTGGCAATCATAGCACCATGTGACAAACACCCCCCCCCCCGCAAGGGTCAAGCAAACAGACCCTGGGACAGATTTCCCCAAGGGCATAATGCGCAGATATAATATGAATCTCCCATTTATTATTCATTGGCTTAGTTCCTATATTTGTTTACCCATTTGCAGGCTCACGTCCATGCATCCATTTAAATGAGCAGGATGTTACTTTTCTTCTTTTTTCTTTTTTGCAATGCACAGCTTTGGGAAGGTAGAAAAATGCTGTTCTGCAATTTCTCAACCGCCTTCTGCAAAAGCCCTAGAAAATTGCATCCTGTTGTCAGCAAACGCTAAGGACTCTCAGCAGGGCTGGCATGAATTTGTTCCTGCAAATTCTCTTATGATCCTTTTTTAAACATCAAATATTTAGCGGCCTGATAGGAAATCGAAATGATGGCCTCATGCTGATGATAAGCGGAATTCCAAGTTGTTGTTGTTGTTTTTAAAAAAGGGGGATCTGGGGTCTTGCTCAGTCCTTGGCCCTTGCCCAAGGATGCCACATAGTGGCATAGGTCTGATATGGATGACAGTCTACTGCAGGCTTCCTCAACCTCGGCCCTCCAGATGTTTTTGGCCTACAACTCCCATGATCCCTAGCTAGCAGGACTAGTGGTCAGGGATGATGGGAACTGTAGCCCCAAAACATCTGGAGGGCCGAGGTTGAGGAAGCCTGGGCTACTGAATGGTCACTTAATGCCCAGTGGTGGAGCAAGCCTGGGGTGGGGACAGCCGCCCGCGGGGGTGGAGCGAGCTGGGCAGGACGCACCGCGGGGCCTCCGAGTAGTCTGCCTGCCTCCTCTCACTCAGCCGCCCTACAGCTGGGGAGGAGGCAGTGGGTGGACTTTTTGGGCAGCGTGAAGCCTGCGGACGCCCAAGCCACCTGCGGTGAGAGCTGCCTGGCATTTTGTCCCCCCCCCAGTGGTGACACCCGGGGCGAACCGCCCCCACTACACACCCTTCCTCCAGCCCTGTTTCTACCCCCCAAAAAAGTTTTAGAGTCTAAATCAGGTGGGGCACCTTTGGCCCTCCAGAGCATAGCTGTCAACTTTCGGATTTGAAAATAAGGGATGCTGCGAGGGCATTGCAATGGCACCAAGTAGCCTCGCACCCTACGCTCCAGAGGCTGCGCGCGAACGGGTGAGCGAAAGAGCGAGCGCGTAGACAGCAGGCAGGCTGTCTGTCTGGTTGGACGTGAGGGTCTGGCTGCACAAGGCATGCAAGCTCCGCCCCCAGTCGGTCTCAGACTCCTTATTGGCAGCCGAACAACGCAGCTGAGGAGCCTCCCTGGCCGGCAGGGAGGGAGAGGAGCTGCTTCCTTTGAAATCCGGGGAATTTAAGGGATATCAACAATCCGGGATAGCAGCGGGAAATGGCATTGGAATAAGGGAGTTTCCCGCAAAAAAAGGGAGGGTTGACAGCTATGTTCCAGAGCTGTTGCTGAACTACAACTCCCATCAGCCATTCCATTTGCCTATTACCCTCCTCCAAATGTAGGCAAGTATTCGGAGGGGGGGGGTGGAATTGCCACAGCCCAACACCCCTCTGCTTGTTTCCCCCCCTTGCCACTGAAGGACAGGAAAGAAAGTGTGGTTGTGGAAGATGTTTTCCCCCCTCTTTTCTTTTTTGAAGAGCCTCATTGCTCACCCGTGGCTTCAAAGCTTGCTGGCCATCTCTTTGCAGATCACTATGGCAACATTAATCAATGCAATGTTGCCACAGAGAAGATGCTGAAACTTGATGTAGGACCCACCGATTCCCAGGTGTGGCTCCTGTCAATCAAAATAAAATAAAATTTCTCCTTTTTTTGTTTTGTTTTTTAAAACTCATGAACAGAAGGGGGAAAGACATTCCCCGAGCCTGAGAGTACACTAAATATAGTACATTTCCAAAAGGAATCAATGTTGTTTGGAGGCATGGTCTCTAAGTCATTCATAGAAAGCTGCCATCTAACAGCGCAGGCTATTTTAGGATAAACACTTGCCAAAAGTCTGCCTCACACTCACACACGAAAGGATTATTTGCATCTGCATAGATGCACACATAGAAATAATTACTGTAATTGAAACTGAAATTATAGTCAACAAAGCAGCAAAAAAATTCAACAAATGCATCAACAAGGGTATAGTTGTCCAGGCCAGGGGAAGTGATAGTTCTACCCCATTCTACCTGGCCAGACCACACCCATAGCTGTCAACTTTCGGATTTGAAAATAAGGGATGCTGCGAGGGTCGTGCAATGGCACCAAGTAGCCTCGCCACCCTGCGCTCCAGAGGATGCACACGAATGGGAGAGTGAAAGAGCGAGCTACTAGTGTAATATGGGGCACTTGGGTCGTGTGAATGAGGTTGTTGCTGTGAACACCCATTTACTGTCAAATCCTTTTGCTTTCTGGGGTGTGCAGGGTCCTAAAAGAAGAAGAAGAGTTTGGATTTGATATCCCGCTTTATCACTACCCAAAGGAGTCTCAAAGTGGCTAACAATCTCCTTTTCCCTTCTTCCCCCACAACAAACCCTCTGTGAGGTGAGTGGGGCTGAGAGACTTCAAAGAAGTGGGACTAGACCGAGGTCACCCAGCAGCTGCATGTGGAGGAGCGGAGACACGAACCCGGTTCCCCAGATTACGAGTCCACCCCTCTTAACCACTACACCACACTGGCTCTATAGATTAAATGTCCCTCCCTTCACATACTGACCTGCGCTGCACAGGTGCAATGGATGTTTTCCAACTCTCTGAGGGTAATGAGCCATGCCTCCCCTTCGGCTAAAGTCGCCTCATCTTACTCCAAAGAACTGGGAGGAATGCAAAGATCATACTTGGCTTTGGTTCTGGAACTCCATCCAACGCCTCTAAGAAGGGGTTGAATTTCTCTAGGGTACAGAAGGACGTTGTCAACAAAGAGCTTAGAATTTCTTATCTGGTCAGGGAAGATCCTGAAATCTGCCAGCTTTGTGGCTGGAATCTTTTCGTAACTGATTGCATTATGCCACCCTTATCTGGAATTCTGATCTGCACCTGACGCAGCCACTCCTTCTGAACGTCCTTAACCCTCTGTTTCTCTTTCTTTTCTTAAAACGCTTCCTGGTTATGAGTAGGGCTGCTTGCGACTTTTTTTTTTTAAGTTGGGTGACGATATGTGAACTATGTAACAGGAGCTCCTTCAAGCTGCAAAGGAATGCTAATTGCTTAAGTGTATACTCAAATACCTCTCCACGGTAATAACGCAAACACAGTCCAGTTTACGCACTTGGAGGTACTTGATTAAAGAACGAGGTTGCGGCATCGGAACGTTTTAGCACCGCCGTTAGTTTTCCCACGGAGGTAGGCAGCGGGGTTATCTCTCTGTGTTGTGCGAGCAATGAAGGTCCCACAATACGATTCCGCAATCTTAAAGGTGACTCTGCTACCCGTTGCAAACATCTCCTCCATCACAGGAACCATAAAATTGTACAGTTGGAAGGGACTCTGAGGTTCATCTAGCCCAGGGGTAGGCAACCTAAGGCCCGCGGGCCAAATGCGGCCCAATCGCCTTCTAAATCTGGCCCGCGGATGGTCCGGGAATCAGCGTGTTTTTACATGAGTAGAATGTGCCCTTTTATTTAAAATGCATCTCTGGGTTATTCGTGGGGCATAGGAATTCGTTCACCCCCCCCAATAGTTTGGCTGGCCCACCACATGGTCTGAGGGACTGTGGGCCGGCCCACAGCTGAAAAAGGTTGCTGACCCCTGATCTAGCCCAACCCCCTACGATGCAGGAATATGTGGCTGTCTCATATGGCGATTGATCCTGCAACCTTGGCATTATCAGCACCACACTCTAACCAGCTGAGCAATAATAATAATAATAATAATAATAATAATAATAATAATAATAATAAATTTATTTATACCCTGCACATCTGGCTGGGTTTCCCCAGCCACTCTGGGCGGCATCCAACAGAATGTTAAAATACAACAATCTATTAAACATTAAAAGCTTCCCTAAACAGGAGGGCTAGGAACTAGGAGGGGAGAGTGCAATTGGTGGGCCTTCATTGCCAGCAAGTGAATGAGGTGATAGCGAGGCTTTCAAGTTTGCTCGTGACCTTTTACTGTAGCCGTAAAGAGAGTCGGAGAATGAGAACTATAATGAAGCAGAGGCCAGATTCGTCTCCTTTTTAATGAGGTTCCTGCTTCACAATAGCTGTTTAAAAGGCATCAGGTCTTTGCAAGACTGTGTTTCTAATTAAAAGCCATTTCGGTCAGCTGATGACCTTTCATTAAAGTTCAACGTCTTCCACATCTTGCAACGAGAAGCCAGCACCACTGAGGTCAAGGAAGCTTACTCACGGGAAACGATACAGAGGTGTTAGGATTGCTGTCATGTTGATCCCAATCAATTGGCTATCATGTTATTTGCTTCTGCTCTGTTGGAGAAGATGTTGGTGTTAGACACACACATTAAATGTATCCCCATTGAGTCTGAGAGGCTAAGGCAACTGCTCTGATTGTCAGCACTTGAAAAGCACTGTGCCTTTGTCCATGCTGGTTGATTCCAAGCGGTGTGGGCCAAACCAGGTCACTCGATGTCATTGGGGTGTCAGGTGATTGACAGGTAGGCAGCCCCACCTGGGTAGATCATCTCCTTAGTGTGGTGTAGTGGTTAAGAGCGGTAGACTTGTAATCCGGTGAACTGGGTTCGCGTCTCTGCTCCTCCACATGCAGTTGCTGGGTGACCTTGGGCTAGTCACACTTCTTTGAAGTCTCTCAGCCCACTCACCTCACAGAGTGTTTGTTGTGGGGGAGGAAGGGAAAGGAGAATGTCAGCCGCTTTGAGACTCCTTCGGGTGGTGATAAAGCGGGATATCAAATCCAAACTCCTCCTCCTCCTCTTCTTCTTCTTCTTCTTCTTCTTCTTCTTCTTCTTCGAAACTCCAAGACGTTTCTTAGTGGGGACAATGGCATGCAATTCCTTCACCACACTCCCAAATCAAGATTGACCCTTCCATAGCAAAGCATATAAAGGTAAAGGGACCCCTGACCGTTAGGTCCAGTCACGGACGACTCTGGGGTTGCGGCGCTCATCTCGCTTTACTGGCCGAGGGAGCCGGTGTACAGCTTCTGGGTTATGTGGCCAGCATGATTAAGCCGCTTCTGGCAAACCAGAGCAGCGCACGGAAACGCCCTTTACCTTCCCGCTGGAGCGGTACCTATTTATCTACTTGCACTGTGTGCTTTCAAACTGCTAGGTTTGCAGGAGCAGGGACCGAGAAACGGGAGCTCACCCCGTCATGGGGATTCGAACTGCTGACCTTCTGATCGGCAAGCCCTAGGCTCTGGTTTAACCCACAGCTCCACCTGCGTCCCTATGGGTGGTAGTGTGGTTCAAATTGTAAACTGCCTCGCCAGGAATCTAGTGTTGCTCGGAGACATTTTCTGTTGTAAGTGACAAATAAATGCAAATACCCTATATACTCGAGTATAAGCCGACCCGAATATAAGCCGAGGCACCCAATTTTACCACAAAAAACCTGGGAAAGCTTCATAGGAGCCACTGCCTGCCTCACTCGAGTATAAGCCGAGGGCAGCTTTTTCAGCACAAAAAATGTGCTGAAAAACTAGGCTTATACTCGAGTATATAGGCCAGGGTAATAACAATCATTAGCATTTGTATTAAAATTAAAATACATTGTGAT